>SADC01000563.1:77348-139666 GCA_004194705.1 Ditylenchus dipsaci | reverse complement strand
TTTCGTGGTGAATCAGATAAAAATTTCAACAAACTAAAATCACTCCAGAAAAACAAGGTAGCTAGCGAATGTTTGACCAAGGAAGGATAAAGTATTTGGCTAAAATACACAACCCCCCTGGCCCGAAAAGGCCAAAATGGTGTCGTAAGGGCATTTTAGCTACTTTTAACGTGAAAAAGCTACAAAAAATTAGTGGGAAGACGCTTTCAAGCACTTTTTGAAGAATAAAAACCACCAAATAAAGTATCTAAAGTACCCTCCAGGACGACCAAAAAGTCAATTTTTGGTCAAAATTTTTTTTTGGTGGAAAGTGCTTTCCCAATCGTTTTTTCATCTTTCTATACGTAAAAGTGGTCAAATCGCGTAAAACGAGGTTTAGACTGGTTTTTGGGCCAGAGGGGGGAGGGGATTCTATACTCCGGGCAAGTATTTTTTGAGGGGTAGGATTCCTGTATTATTTTTGGCACTGAAGTTTTTTCGCAATTTTAATTTACATGATCATTTTCAGTCATACACTGAAATGACGCCAAGAAGTGGGGCTACATTTCAAGTATAGGGTTGTCAATGATAATGTAAATTGAAATTGCAAAAACGTCAGTTCCAAAACAATATCGAAAACTTTGGTGACAGACCTGGGTGGGAGTGCATGGAATTAGACATCGTTGGATGTTTTTTGAATTCTAAGCTTCAACTTCATACTATCTATTCTGTTTGATAGCTCGAATGAAGGCCTAGAATCTTGGCTACATTATGGTATATGAAACGCGTGACTTGTAGAAAAAAGTCAGAAAATTTCAATGTAACCAATCAAAGAAAACCCCTAAAATCATCTATTTTCGGAAATTTAGCCTATTTCAGCCTAAAATTCAAGCTTTAGTAGGTGTGAAAGCCAAAAAAAAATCAAAATTTATGTTTTTCATGCGTTTTCTGAAATTTCGATGATTTCTCTACAAAATGACACATTGATCGTAGTCTTAGGACTACCCAGCACTGAAATACGGATAGGTGGAACTTTGGAACCCTAAAATGGCTCAAAAATAAGGCAAAACGGTAATTTTTTAGGTTTCCAAAGTTCCACCTATCCGTATTTCAGTGCTGGGTAGTCCTAAGACTACGATCAATGTGTCATTTTGTAGAGAAATCATCGAAATTTCAGAAAACGCATAAAAACATAAATTTTGATTTTTTAATTCATACGAAAAAGTTTGTTTCATGAGGTCGAACAACGATTTCCCTCACATTTTCCTTTATTTTGACTGTAAATCGACACTTTTGTGTTTGATAATCATAACTGTTCCAAGAATAATCAAAAAATAAGTTCGAACTACGAAATTGTGCTGAGAGACAGGGCTTGAAAACAGTAGTTTTAAAAATTTACCAAAATAATAAAAAAGTAAAATCAATCAGCTCAAATTGTCTTGTGTACTATCATTTGTCGGGACAAAAAACGGATGTCATCCAAACAATGACTAAATTTCATGATGAATAGTAGTTATTTGAAAAAAGTAAAAGTGCGGTTTTGTAGAAGCAAAACAAATGCTACAAGACTGCTTATTTCATTTTTAAAAAGTAAAGAATTTCCCATGAAAAATCGACGAAATATAAAAAATAGTTGTTTGTGTAGTATCAATTGTCCGCAACTGTAAATATAATAAAAAATCGATCTGTAAAAACAGAATTTTGACAACGACCTAGAACAATTTATGACCACAAATAAAAAAAAAACGGATTTCAATCCCGGATTTTCTGTTTTTGTTGACTTAAGAAATTATTGACGTGTTTTCAGGTTGATTATTAATATCAAAATTTATCTTGCAAAAATATTCCAACACATGATTTTGTAGCCTTTTCTTTTCTGTTTCGACTGGTATATAAATTTACCGGATTTTTTTTAAATAGTCAGCATCCGGCTCTTAACACACATAAAGTCATTTCACAAAATTTGACGAGCACTTTTGTCACCTTTACTGGTCAAAATTCGCTTGAGTGTTTCACGCTGCAATTTTTTCTTGCATTCATGTTGTAGCGCAGATCAGAAGCTACAAAACCTTTTTACAGAATTTTTTTCTAAATTTATATGTTGAGCTATGGTCTCATGAAAACAGCAAAACCATGTCAAACCAAAACCATGAAATTCGAAAAAAATTAAGAAAAATTGATTTTTGGCCATTTGTAGTTTTTTTCAAAAAGCCATAACTCAACATTTATATCTTCAAAAAATATTCTGCAAAATGGGTTTTGTAGCTTCTGATCTGCGCTTACACATAGTAAAAGAATTTTATCACAGCGCATAAAACTTTATCAATTTTTTCTGGCCACGAGTCAATTCGACAAAACAGAAAATCCGGTTTTTGTTATTTGTTCTATCTATTAACCCACTATGTTATTTTCACTTAGTGAATGTTATATACCATTCGCTAGAGAATTTCCAGGGCTACAAAATGACTTATAGTGCGCAAAAAATTGAAAATTGAAAATGGTCCTATGGTGCCCTTGTAGGGTAGGGTTTTTTGGGACACCCTGTAGTTTGCTCTTACAAGGAGATTCTGAGGATCTTTGTCTAGGAGAAAAGACAATAATTTTTTTATTGTGTTCTTGTAGAGCACCCCCAGGTTACATGTAAAAGTGGTTGGCTAGTCCCCGCATGATAGTCAAAATTTTGAGAAATCATTAATTGAAGTTTGAAATGTGACCATGATATATAAAATCCTTTCCTCAAAATTTAATTTTCTCAAAAGACAACCATTCGTATGATCTTGATTCTTGAATACTGGTAGGGTAACACTTGGTTTTCAAAGAATCGAATTTTTTTCCTAGTTTAGCCCTGGTTCTCATGGCGAAAAAACTAAAATTGTCAAGAAAAATCTTGTTTAAATTGATGCATAAATTAAAAATGCATAAAGGTTTTTTTGCAAGAGCCATGTTGAAAAACATGGTAGAATTGTTTTAGCTCCAAATAAAACAAAAAAATCTTGACTATTTTTAGTTTTTGCGCCTTGGGGGACTAAGGCTAAACCAAAAAAAATTGATTTTTTGAAAACCAAGTGTTACTGTGCCTCTTCAGGAGTAAAGAATCACGATTATACGGGTGATTGTTCCTTGAAGAAAATTAAATTTCGAGGAAAGAATTATATACTCCACCAAAACCTATACTTGTATCATGGTCACATTTCAAACTTCAATTAATTAATTCTCAAACCACTTTCACACCTGGGGGTGCTCCACAAGAAGACACTAAATTTTTTTATTATCTTTCGTCCTCAGAATCACACCTCGGATACTTTACTTCTTAGTGATTGCCCAACATACTCATTTCACCCTCGGTAAATCCCCACTTTCACACAAGCTACAAAACCCCTGCATAATCCTGTGCTGTTTATGGTTTGGTAATACTAAAACAGCAATTTCACTTGCCGGAACTCTAGTCTGGATTAGTTTCATACCCCGTCAGATATCCAGGTGGCACTCAGGTGTTGGTGCAAAGGAATGCCTCGGTATCGGTATCTAGATGAAACTGCCTGCGCAATAGTAGCCAAGGTATTGGTACCCAATGCTAAGGTCTTTTAAGACGATGGAGATACCGTATAACCTCTAATAAACAGGCACCCCCCCCCCTAATTCAAAATCCTGTCTTTGGCATTCTGTTTTTCACCCATTTTTTGAAGAATTTTCTGAGGCAAATTACTACTCATCTTGTAGCTCATCTCATTGGCTACCAATTGGGTGGTAACTTTTCCGAGATCAAACTATAAAAGATGGGCTAAAACACAATGCCAAGAACACGATTTTGAATCCAGAGGGTGCACGTTTATTAGAGGTTATACGGTATCTATGGAATGTATACTTCTGACCAATATATACCCCGGCTGATAGATTGAAAAAAGGAAGTTGAATGTTTTGTTCCAATGAATCCATATGAGAGTTAAAGGGTTCAGTTTGACTAAATCTTAGTCAATGCTGACCAAATCGGTCTATTTTTTATGGTGCCGTTAAATCGAGGGGCCGTTAAATCAGGGTTTCAGTTTGACTAAATCTTTAGTCAATGCTGACCAAATCGGTCTATTTTTTATGGTGCCGTTAAATCGAGGGGTGCCGTTAAATCAAGGGTTCAGTTTGACTAATCTTAGTCAATGCTGACAAATCGGTCTATTTTTTATGGTGCCGTTTAAATCGAGGGCCGTTAACGAGGGTTGACTGTATCCGATAATCTAAAAATACTTTGCAGGTACAAATGGTCATTTGGTTAGATTCACAAAACTAATAAAACGCAAACATATGCAATCCTTACTATTATAAAGCCTTCTTAAAAGTGCTCGAACTGAGTAGCAAAAACAAGTTTTTAGAACCCGAAAACAAATAAAAGCTTCGCACCAAATGAACGGTCACTTTGGTTTGGATTATGCAATATAACTGATGTGCTGGATTACAGACAAACGTGTTAAATCTATAGGAGTTTGTTACAAAATAAGAAAGATTTTTTTCAAAAAAAAAAAGTACGAAAAAATTTGGATATCATACTTAGACTACTACGATATCGAACTGTAGTATTCGGTCGTTATTCAGTCAGTTGCTGTAAGAGTCAAATAAAAGTGGGGCATGACAAGTACAGTCAAACCTCGATATAACGCCACCTGTTTTGGCCGGTCCCAGGGGTTTCGTCATATCGAGGTTCGACTGTAGTACCTAAGTATATTTAACCACAATAATAGCAATTACTAACTAGTCCAAAAATTACTTCAGAAAGAAAAAAGGATATGAAAATACAGTTAAGTATCTGACACCTTACACAGCCCTCTTTTACTGGCCCTCTTTTTACCTGTCCCTTTTACAGCCTTTTTACGCAGTACACTAGCAATTGTTTTTTTATAGTGCTATTTTAACTTGAATTGCTTTCTAAACCATGAAAAATAAAAAACTTTTGGTAGAAACTCTATAATTAGGATTGCAGAAACAGTCATACTGGTATATAGTCATGCATAACCTTACACATTAAACGACATGGTAGCCTAGCGGGTAAGGCTGTGGTGGTGGCAACGTGATGCAATAGTTTCGTTCCGCCTGTAACTTTTGAAGTTTAATTGGGTGAAATTAATATTTAAATTAGTGCTGCGTGCGATGCGATATATCCGCATCGCAAACAGGGTTCGTAGATGTCCTGCGCTTTAGCAGGAATTTCCTGCTTTTTTGAGTTCAAATCCTGCTTTTTTGATTTCGGAAAAGCAGGAATTTTAGAAGAGAACTTGGCTCTTACTTACTTATTTGTTGCGACTGCTTTTTATTTATTCATTTTTCTGTTTTTTCTATTTCGTGTTTTTTCATTTCTCAATGACTTTACGGTTAAATTTACAGGATGTTCTCTATTTTCAAACAAGCTAAGAGAAGCAAAAAGGTCGATTAGGAAGTTGCCCAAAGAATCGCAATCAATGAAGCGCAGTATGTTCAAGAAGTTCTGGTCGTCGAGCCAGCAAATAAAATCCAAAGCTTCCAGATATCTATGATGAAGAGAATGGAGTAGATGAAACCGATGGAGAGGTACTCTCAAAACATTGTAAAACGAGACGCTAATCTAACGTTCAGGAATTTGTTGCAACAGAAGCGAAATCCGGAAAAAGCCGCAGGACTTCAAGATGGATTGATGCAGTCATACAAATGGATCGAAAACTCTAAGAAGAAGGGATTCTTCACTGCAACTACTGCAATTCGGAGAAGAAAATTGGGCAAAATGGAGGCTTCAATCATCAGACATCTCAGCCGGACAAGCACAAGCAGGCGGAGAAAGCGGCCAACCAGTCTTCACAATTATCAGCGTTCGTGTTCGTTCGAAATTCGCAGGATGTGGAAAGATCGCTGCTACACGAACTCACGCTCACTCTTTTTCTGGCCAAGCATACAATTCATTCATTCGGCAATGTGTTCTAGTAAATTGATTCCTCAGTTATTTATGGTATTTTTATTTAAGGGACATGTTGACATTCGTATTCAATAATTATTCAGATTCACGAAAGCTCAAGGGTATGCCGCGGCGGAGAGGAAAACAGGAGGTAAGAAGACAAATATTTCTTATGCATCTTTTTCTATTTTTATAGGTTCATCGGATCAGTGCTTTCTCGATGTTTCTGAGGCGATCATCAACATCACGGAGCTCAACAAAAGGGATGCTTTCAAAGTCTTTCGTCTACTAGAGAAGTGGATCGTCCTCTTTAAGAGCAATGGCATGCTGGAATTGAAGAGGTCGTCCGAGCTCTTCTAAGTCCCTCCCTTCGAACGCGTATTGTGAAACGTCTTCTCGCTGGTCAAAAGAATTTGGACTGATGAGGGAATCGACTACAAGTTTCTTCCACTGTCAATTGCAACTCGTCTCTATTTAGTGTGCTCCGTTGCATGTGAGGAGGCTTTCAACTACTTTCTCCGAAAGAAGGATTTGCTCAAGGAAGCCCAAAGTAGCGAAAAATATTGATCCGGTTTGTGATTTGTGATTCTGGTTGTTGAATTGGTTGAATAAAGAAATTATTGCTGTCTGGATTTGTTGTCCTGCTTTTCGACGAAATTATTTGTACTAATTCTGCTTTTGAAATCAGAATTCCTGCTTTTGCGATTTCGATCTACGACCCTGATCGCAAACATCGCAACATCGCACGAAATTTTGCCTTAAACATCGCATCGCAACATTCGCATCGCAAAGTTTTGAAACATCGCAACATCGCATCGCAAATCTGAAACGACATATCGCAACGACATCCATCTGATGGCTAGGGGAAACTTGCCAAAAACGAAATTTGCCAAACGTATGTTTTGCAAAACGAAATTTGCCGAAACGAAATTTGACCAAACGAATTTGCCAAATCGAAATGCGCCAAAAACGAAATATGCCAATACGAAATTTGCCGAAACGAATTCGGCCAACGAACCAACAGGGGGGACAAGGCAGTTTTACGTTTTTTTCGAAATTTTCGAAATTGTGTCCTAACTGTCCTAACCACCTAAAACCCCCAAACCAGCGAAACCATCAAAACCACCCAAACCACCCAAAATTACACCAAACACCAGAACACCAAAATCACCAGAAACCATTCAAAACTTACCAAACAAAATTTAAATTTATAAATTTAATTTAAATTTTCAGTCTCAACCAACCAAACGGTGGTTAGGTGTTTTTTAGTGGTTTTTTAGGTGGTTAGGACACAGTTTCGAAAATTTCGAAAAAACTTAAAAAACTGCCTTGGTCCCCCCTGTTGGTTCGTTGGCCAAATTTCGTTTCGGCAAATTTCGTTTTGGCATATTTCGTTTTTGGCAAATTTCGTTTTTGGCAAATTTCCCCAGCCATCTGATGTAATGATTAGTGCTGCGTTCGATGCGATATATCGCATCGCAAACATCGCAACATCGCACGAAATTTGCCTTAAACATGCATCGCAACATCGCATCGCAAAGTTTTGAAATATCGCGAAATCGCATCGCAAGTCTCGGACCCAAAACATCGCGTCGAACATGCAAAAAACACAAATGCGCAGCACTAATTTAAATTGAGTGAAATCCAAGTTTAAATTGAGTCAGACTGAAGTTTAATTGAGGTAAAGTTAAAGTTTAAATTGGGTAAGGTTAAACTTTAAATAGAGTCTGTTAAGGCACTAGGTCGTCGTTTTTTAAAGTTAATAGATGCTCGAACTAAAGTTTAACATGACCCAATTTAAACTCAACCCCGAGTTCCTGTGCCCCCCCCCCCAATAATTTTTTCAGGTACCCCAAAAACCATACTTTTTTTTGGAAAAGTGGTGAAATTATTACGTGTTGTCCCTGAGCCTCATGCTTAAGGCCCAAAGCCTAAGCCTAAAGGCTAAGCCTAATTCCTAAGCCTAAAAATTATTGGGGGGGGGGGGTTGAATATATTCAGGACGGTTTTTTTTTTGGGGGGGGGGGGAGGCTATATTACAGTAGCGCCAAAAATTCAACTTACAAACTATAATTAATGGTTTCCTTATTTTAAAATTGCCTCAAAATTAATATATACAACAGCTGTTTTCTCAAAAATTAAAATTTCAGTTATTGCGCCAATTGTAATTTAAATGACGATAATCTTAACATCTCAGCGAAAATTAAAAAATTCGTTTCAATATTTACAAGCTCAAACTTTGTCCGAAAACACTGCTACAGCTTAAAACTTGTCAAGACGAAAAAATTTAATTTGGGCGCAGTTCAAATTTCTAAATGCAACTTTTTAGATTTTTATTTTTGATGAATAACACAACATTATACCCAATCTTCTTATTAAGAATTTATGTAAACGATAAATCAGACAATTCTTCATAAGAAATGGAAAAATACGGCTGTACGAGCTTTCGTAACAAGACAATTCGTAAGAGCGAAGTTTCGTAGAAGCGAACTTTCGTAATAAACTTTCGTAAGAAACAGTTTCGTAACAGCGAAAATTCGTAAGAAAATTTTCGTAACAGCGAATTTTCGTAAGAACTTTTTCGTAGCAGCGAATTTCGTAACGAATTTCTTTCGTAAGAGGAAATAATCGAAATTTTTTTCACTCTTATTCAATTTTCTAATTCAGGATTTCATCTGATTCATTTGTTTGGCCTTTCTGTCACTGTTTGACACTTCGAACAGTTAATTATATATAATAACTGTATGAGCACAAAAAAAAGGTAAGCATAGGTCATATGACTGAAAATTTCGATAATTAGCTGACCCCGGATTTTTCATCCATTAGGAGACCAGCAGAAATGCCAAAGCATGGTGAAAAAACTCCGAGCTAGAATTCATATATTATATACTACACATAAGCCCATCCCGTTAGTGGCATGTATGGTGCAGTAGGTAAATTGATGGAATGAATTTTTTTCACCAGTGGTTCGATTCCACCTCTGACTGTTTCATTTTTTTTCTTGACTATTTTTGGTCAAAACATCACAGAAGCTATAAGAAACATCAAAGGAGGATCAAAAAGCAAAAAAGCAACTTAAGATATCACTAATGTTACTGAAAACCGCGTTACGAAAAAGCTTGTTACGAAATTCGCTGCTGTTACGAAAAAGTTTCTTACGAAAATTCGCTCTTACGAAAAAAATTTCTTACGAAAATTCGCTTTTACGAAAATTCGCTCTTACGAAATTGTCTTCTTACGAAAGTCGTACAGCCCAAAATACACAATAAAACCAAATAAACGCTTATTTTTTGACATAGAATTTAAAATAGTCCGAAAATTCGTCCATCGAGTTTAAGTTATCGAAACCAGAAAAATAGGGCTATGAAACATGAATTCTTTTATCATAGGCTTTCTCAGCAAAAAAAGTTGGCCCGGAAAAGTTTTCTCAAAAGACAAGAAACGTTGAGTTTTCATAAGATCAATGGGGTGGTCAAAAATATTTAGAAAATTAAATTTTCCAAGCGATTTTCGCAATAAATGTTGGAAACCTTCACAGCTAAAAGAAAACTCTGAACTTCTGCACCGGATAGTACCAAACACTAACTTTTGTACCAAAAAAGATGGACAATGGTCATGGTGCAAGAAAAAGTTTTCAATATTTTTGAAACAGGATTTTTGAATGAAATAGCTCGAGCTCGACCTCGACCTGCCTATGTAAGCGTAGCATAAAATTGGCATTACTAATTGCGTCGAAGCATGATGGCAGCTTAAAAAACCTCCGGCACTGATTTATAATCCGGTGCGGTGCGCCCGAGGCGGTGGTCTGGGAAACACTGGGGCTTTGGGCGGTGCTGGGGCGAAAATGGCCTGCTTACCCATCGCTGGTGATCACAGGTTCAAAGTCTTCTCAATTTCTATAAAAAGAAGCGAATTCAAAAATATTAAAACGAGAAGTGACTTCAAAGACATATAAAGTCAAATGATTTTATATTGCTGTTCTTAAAGGGGGTAATCCAAACCTGGCAAATACCTCCTCTATTTCCCGCATAAACAAGTCGCCTCGATTGCCCGATTTGCCATCAGTGTGCATATCATAAGCAATATCCCCTGCACAAAACGATAAATGAATTGTCTAGCTTACACTATAACAAATTAAATCTATTTTACCAATGTGAATGATCAAGTCGAAGTCCGAGCGGTTGCCGCCTTTTTCAAGTCAGGAATAGAAACACCGCTGTAGATGCCTAAATCCCCAAAGAGGCAAACTCGGAAAGAGAAGTTAGAGCCACGCGGGAACGTGCGAAAAGAAAAAGTTTTGCTCCAGCCATCACTTAAGCCCACTTGATAATCTAAATAATTCTGATCCTTTAAAAAAATTTCTCCGTGCGACATTTTGCACTTATTATGAAAAATAACCGTAAATTCATCTAATAGAGCCCCGGGGGCTTTATTTTTCAATCCCTTAAAAATCTTGAAATTGTCAATCAAAAAATGGTGCTAACTCTGAAACTCTAGTCAAAAATCGAGGGGGGGGGCTGTATTAGAGAGGGGGCTCTATTAGAGGATTTACGGTATCCGTTTGACTAAAACCTACAGTATTTTGTTTCATTTTAAAGGGGGGGGGGGAGGGAAGGCCATTTAGGTTTGAAAAAGTGGCTTCCATGGCGCAGTGCGTAAGTGCTCGCGTTTTTTTGGCCTAAAATGGTATTTTTTTTGGTGTTGCAGGTTCAATCCCACGTAGGGGCACACTATTTTTTTTTTGGCTTGTTTGGACATTTTAGAGGTAATTAGACTTTTTTGACGCCAGAATCGGGATCAGCGACCCAAATTACCTCTAAACTGCCCAAAAAGGCCAAAAAAAATAGTGTGCCCCTACGTGGGTTTGAACCTGCAACACCGAAAAAAACACCATTTTGGGCCAAAAACGCGAGCACTTACGCACTGCGCCATGGAAGCCACTTTTTCAAACCTAAATGGCTTCCCCCCCCCCTTTAATCCTCGCATCTCAGCACTGTGCATATATCTAATTTTGCTATCAAAGCTGAATGGAGTAGTTTTTCCTTTTTGTAATTGACCTCATAATTTTCGCTTTTGCCATATTTTACACTTGCAGAAGCTCAAAAACTTATTCCTTAAAATAAAAGGTGTATTGATTTACTAACTTGAGTTCATGGTCACCCATGAAACAGTCACTCTGTATACATGGCCAGACAGATCCAAATGAACTTGTTGTGGGGATACAACAAGTTGTTGACAACAAACTAAATGTGCATACACAGCTAAGAATGCTGTTGCTAAGCCTGATGGCAGCTTAAAAACCTCCGGCACTGATTTATAATCCGGTGCGGTGCGCCCGAGGCAGTGGTCTGGGAAACACTGGGGTTTAAAGTGGTGAAATGACTTGATTGTCGATTAACCATAAAAGACGCAATCTTTAGAGATTAAATTAAAAATAAATGTAATTGTTATTCATTTAATTTGTATGGGAAGGTGTGGAATTGGTAAAAGAAGGGAGATAAAACAAAAGCCAGCTGAATCAATAGACATAGTTAGCGTGGATACGCAGTTGGATACATTTGCAGTTGGATACCGCAGTTGGATACAGTTGCAATTGATACCGCAGTTGGATACATTTTTGGGACGACTATTAACTCTTGAGTGTTTTTACTCATGACTATCAACTCGTGATAGTTTATAGTGATATTGCGGTGGTGGTAGATTGTAGTATATGTAGTGGTACCTAAATGGTAGTAATCAGTTGGCAGTACCCAAGTTGCATATTTGACTATTTTTTGTAATGCATCTGACCATGTTAGTAGTTGGATATCTCTATGTCCCATACGCTAACAAATCCAATTTTGGTACAAACAAACAGGACTCCCCATACGATTTTAAGTCACAAAAAGGTTGGTTTTGCTTTTGAACTGAGTTTCGATTTGATATACTATCACGAGTTGATATTCACGGGTTAAAACTCTCACAAGTTGATATTTTGCCACATTTTTGAATTTGATAGAATTCATATAAAGTTCAAAAATATTATTTGTTAAAAAAGAGCCGAATCAATGCAAGCTCGTCAGGGAGTTCCTATTGTTCGATAGTTTTTAGCTAGTTGGCTAGCATCTCGTGACTGTTTTCATGCGTAAAAGACCTTTTATATTTTAACATTTCATCATTTTAACACGTTTTGCTTCTGCAGCCGACAGTTTCGTGAAAAGTCCGATCATCCAAATAATCACTCATCTAAAAATTATTTACAGGGATTCACAGGGTAACAATGTTTAGGAACCATGAGTGTTAAAGTAGAGAGTAAGTAAAAGTAGCAAACTAAACGAAGACGACACGGAAAATTATAAAAATTGTGATTTTAACCTATTTTCTCTAACTAATCGTGAATTTCTGCCTTTGCTTTCTCTGATTTAACAGGCCTTCGATTTAACGGTCACCCTCTGTGGGCTCGATTTGGCTGTAAGTCTGAATAACATGAATAAATGTAACTCAATTAACGGTTTCTAAAGGCCGGTTCCAAAAAACCATTTAATCGAGAGTTTACAGTACGGTAAGTACTGAAAAAACTCATCAGACACACACATCTTGTAAGAACACTTATGTGAAATTCGAATTCAGTATTTGGCAAATTTCGGTTCAGGGTTTTTGAAATCGACCAGGTGTTTTTGGTCGAAAATCAGTCAGGCGGGTCACTGATTAGGGCTTTGCAATGTTTCTGTTACTACTGAATTCTATCAAATTCGAAAATGTATCCAACTGCGGATCCAATTGCAACTGTATCCAACTGCGGTATCCAACTGCAACTGTATCCAACTGTGGTATCCAATCACAATTGTATCCAATCCAATGGCAGTCATATCAGACAGATCCCGGATCAGTATCGAGTGAGCGATGTTTCGCATGAATTAAATTTTAAAACACTCATTTCAGTGTTTTTCTCGATAATTGTCTGGCAGTCTGGCAGTCGACAAAGTGTTGTACAAATCAAAATGATAAAGGGGAAGTGACTTCCTTACCTCTTTCTTCAAATAGCCAGCTGTATTTCAAAAGAACTATATCAACTAAGAGAAAAAAGAAGCATAAACATATGCTAATAGGAGATCATAACTCTTCTTTCTACTGATATAAAACACTATTTTTGTTATCATTTTACAACAAACCCATCATTTTACCCCTATATACAAACCTTCAAAAAAAAATAAAAATTCAAATTTTTTTGAAAATTAATTCGGGGCAAAAATGGGTTAATTGTGCGATTTCATGCAAATGACTAGGGCTGTGCGATCGAGCGCTCGATTTCGAATTTTCGCTCGAAAGTTCGAAAATTTTCGAATTTCGAGCGGAAATTTCGAATTTCGAGCGCTCGAAAAAAAATTCGAATTAGGCTTCGAATTTCGAGCGCTCGAAAAAAAATTTCGAATTATGCTTTCGAATTTCGAGCGCTCGAAAAAAAATTTCGAATTATGCTTTCGAAATTTTGAGCGCTTATTTTCGAGTTTATAGTTCGGAACTTGCAGCACACAAAAAAGAATGTAATGGTGAATTTTTCGGCTGTAACTAAAACACACACCAAAATACTTGATTCCCGCAGTAAATTTATTATTTCCGCAGTAAATTTGAATTTCAAACAAAATACTGATTTCCTGCAGTAATTACTGATTTCCCGCAGTAAATTTTGTTTTCTGCAGTAAATTTTGCGGGATTTGAATTTTTCAGGTCAGAAAATACCTTCAACTGGTCAGAAATCCCACCCCAGAGTGGCAGAAGTCCCTGAAAGTTGGTTTTTTGGGGGTTTATAAAGGGGGGTAAACTTTTTGCGAAAATTCGATTGAGCGGATCAAATTTCGGGTCCGATGGGCTCAATTGCTCAGGATTCCACCCTTAACCATTCTCAATCATCTTAAACCACCCTAAACCATCCAAAACTGCTCCAGACCAGTATCTAACTACCCAAATCAGTGCTTAGGTTGGTTTAAGATAGTTGAAAATGGTTAAGGGTGGAATCTGACGATTGAGCCATCGGACCCGAAATCTGATCCGCTCAATCGATTTTTCCGCAAAAAAGTTCACCCCCCCTTTAGTAAACCCCAAAAAACCAACTTTCAGGACTTTGGCCACTCTGGGGTGGATTCTTCGACCAGTTGAAGGTATTTTTGACCTGAAAATTCAAATTCCGCAAAAATTTACTGCAGGAAATACAAAATTTACTGCGGGAAATCAGTAATTTACTGCAGGAAATCAGTATTTGTTTAAATTCAATTTACTGCGGGAAATAATAAATTTACTGCGGGAAATCAGTATTTTGGTGTGTGAAATTAGGGTTGGTAATTCTCCGGAGAAATACTTTCCGGTAATTACCCGGGTAATTACCGGGTAATTACCGGTAATTACCCGAAAAGCGGAGAAATACTATTGCTGATACCTAAACCATCTGGATGGTACCCAAACCACCTGAATGGTACCAAACCACCGGTATGGTACCTAAATCACCTGGATAGTGCCCAAACCATCTGGATGTTACCCGAAACACCTGGATATTACCCAACCACCTGGATGTACCCAAATCACATGGATGGTACCCACCCCCTGGATAGTACCCGAACCATCTGGATATTAATAAAAACACCTAGATGATACCTAGACCATCTGGATGATACCTAAAACAAAAATTTCTGGCTGAGTAGGGTAGGTGATTAAGTGAATGGTGAAAAAAGTGATAAAAAGTGAATGGTTGAAAAAAGATAAAAAAGTGAATGGTTAGTGCGATTGTGATATTGTCGACCATAATTGCCATTAAATTGTCTATGAAGAAAGTAATATATACTTGTAAAATAAAATATTCAAAATATCAGCGTGAAAATGAAAAAGTATCGCAGAAAAATAAAAAATGAAAAATGTATCAGCTGGGAGTTGAAGCTTCGACATTAAAAAGGAGACCAGTAGTGTAAAGGAAAAGCATGGCTCAAGCGGAAGTGATTCCTGCATAATTAGGAATAAATATTGCCTCCCGAGCAATAAATACTAAAAATAGTATTTCTCCGATTTTTCTCTACGGAGAAATACTTAGTATTTCTCCGGGTAATTACCCGGGTAATTACCCGGAGAATTACCGGGTAATTACCCTCACTCAACCCTATGTGAAATCAATTTTAGCCGATTTTTTCTTGTTTTAGAAAAATGCCAAGCAAAGTTTGGAAATCGTTTAAGAAAGTCGGTGGAAAGACTATTTTCACTTTGGAGAAGAGCTTAGACTGCCAAAGAGTAGATCAACAACTCATCTTTCGGGTCACCTGAAATCGGCAAGGCCCAAGAAAAAGTTACGAACAAAAAAATTGGGACCTTCTGAGGCGAAAAAAAAGCCAGAGCAGTGCTTTTGCGATCTCAGAGTCTCCTCTGCGCCGTTTGATCAAGCACAACTATGAACAAAGAATGGTAGTTTTTTTCGGCCGCTTATTCGTTTGGTGTGGTAAAACGGTCGTGTGTGGTCGATTAACCATGGTTTCGATTAATTTATTTCTAAAAAATCCATTAATGAGGCGGCGAAGCCGCTGAAATTTTCGATTTCGAATCGAGCGCTCGAAATTTTCGAATGTCGAATCGAGCGCTCGACTCGAAAATTTCGAATTTCGAATGTCGAATCGAAGCGCTCGACTCGAAAATTTCGAATATCGAATCGAGCGCTCGACTCGAAAATTCGAATTTCGAATATCGGATCGAGCGCTCGACTCGAAAATTTCGAAGCGCTCGACAACCTACAAATGACCATGATATAAAGTAAACCAACCAGAAGCCATATACTTTGGTTTTTATCGCCTCCTCCTCTACCCATTTTTGACTTCTCACAAGCTTAATTAGAATTTTCTAAGGAATCACATGGAATGTTTTCACATCAAAATTGATCCAGAAAATTCGGTAGCTTGGATGGTTTGATCCAGAAGAAAAAGCATGTTTGGAATGTAGGATGCACGGAATCAAAAATATTACCATGTTTTTTAATTTTTAGCTTCCACTTTATGTTAATCTCTACATGTTTCTATATACCAATGTGTAACCACGATTCTAAATCCCTTCAAAAATGTCAAAAGAGTACTTTTGGGGGTCCCAAAACTCAATTTTTTATTGACCAGAACTCAAAAACAATGTCTTTTTGAGCTTCTGAGGCGATCTTAGGTCGATATAGGGTTTGGGAACATTTTAAAAAAAAGTTAATTTGGGGGGGGGAGGGGTTATATGCAAGTAGCGCCAATTTCGCAAATCTGTTTTTTGCGTTTTCTTACTCACACGAGCTCTACATCTCAGGCTTTTAAGATTCTGGTTGACCTCCTAAAAATCTCGAGATCGACCTCCGATTTTGGCGATTATCAAGGGTTGAAAAAATAACCCGGCTAATTAGTAAAGAAAATACGGTGTGACACAAAATGAGTCTCCGACTTCTCTGAACACCCTGTATTAAGGAGTAACGGACAACAATTTATAACTCAAATCCATGTATTGAACGTAACAAAACAGTTTAACAGGAATGACATCATTTCTTTTTAGAATTTCAGGAACTTCTTTAGGTCGTGAATGAGCAAATGGCAACGACTGTTTCAATGCAGAGGCCAAGGACATTTCAGACTTTTTCTTTTGTCGGCGCAAGTTTACGACCTCAGGATTTATTTCTTCGTCATCACCGTCCCCTATCCTACAACAATGTTTTTATTTGTCATAAATTTTATTTTAGAGATAGCTTACAAACTATCATCTAGTATGATGTCCATCTCTTCTGCAGCTTTCTTGAACCATTCTTTTCTAGATGAGACCTGAAGAAAGTCTTTTAAAACAGCTTCTTACTGAAAACTTTACCTTCTTTAATCTAAATTCTGCAGACTCAGCCTTAGCTGCGAGAGACACTCTATGGCCGCAAGCCTCAAAAAGCTTAGGTGAATCAATTTCCAGTGTATCAATACCAGAACCTAAAAACAATATGAGTAGAGAGCACATATCTTTCAATAATACTCTTTTTAGATTCTTGCAAATCCTATGACACAGCTGCACATCCGACGGATCTACCAGTAGAACAGAGCGACCACTCTTGAAAGCGCGGGCAGTTCTTCCGCTCCTGTGGACGTAACCCTACAAATCACAACCGTTAATATAAAAAATCGAAACAGTGTTTACAAACTTCTGTCGTCTTGGAACTTGGTAATGAATCACAACGTCCACGTTTTTGATATCTAATCTCTTGCAGCTATGTCTGTAGCGAGCAGACAGAATTATCCGTGGCTAAATATCACAAAAATTATCGATCAAATTGAGTTTCAACACCTAGATAAGCAATAATTTTCGATTCTTTTCAAATTTAATATAAAATCAACTAATTGATAAGAAAATTGAGATACGGTGCGTCAATCAGCATGACCGCGAGCGTAGGAGGCCAGTGCAGCTGGTCCTACGCGAGCTAGTGTAAAAGCAGTTAGTTGATAAGAACCTAATAACAAACCAGCGAATTTTTCAAAATTTTTAAGTCTTTTCTGTTCTTGCATCTTGGCATGAAGCATCGTCGGAGGAGGCTGAAACTGAAGCTTTTGAGCAATCCATATAGTCTGCGAGTGGCATCTATCGAGTTGGCAAACACTAAAGTTCGTCCTTTATAACGATTAAGCACATAGTAGAGATTGGCGTCCTTAAAAGAGCTTTTGGTTAAATAGAGGAATAAGCTAATACCTTTTGCTGCAGATCTGCACAATTCATTCGACATTCAACAAGCGATTGGGGCGTACTTGTCGCTTTAGTCAAGTCAACAGTTTGATGTTTTTTCCTAAGACACATGGCATCCATAAGCTTGCGAATTTTCATTGCGGAGTCTGGGCACTAGTCTTGCTACCATCTGCTCTTTGGATTGGTTCATGTGTGAATGTGAGCGTCGCCGAAAATATAAGAGTTTGCAGATGATCTTTAACCATATAGAACGATCTTCCTCGGCATAACTAAATGAAGATAACCAGGTAACTTGAGAAACAAAGAGGGTAGGAAACAAAAACCAATTAATTCGCTGCACAATTTTGTCTAGTTCTTCGAAATGGCCCTTCTCAAGCATCCGATCAATTTCATCAACAACAAGCACTTTCAACCCAGAAAGGTCATCCAAATGTTCCTCGCCCTTAAATAGGTCAGTTAAACATTTTTGGAGCACTCTTAAACTAAAGATTCACCATATCCATAATTGACCACAGTCGACCAGGCGTTGCAACAATCACTTGAGGCTTTGACTTGAGTATACGTTCTTGTTTCTGCTGACTTAGACCGCCCACAAGAGCAATAGAACGGAGGTGTGGCTCCACAGCAAACTTGGTTAGGAGCTTTATCTCGTTGTGAATCTAAAAACTTAAAGGTTAAAGCACAATGTTAAGCTTCACTTCGATACCTGCATGGCCAGTTCTCTCGTCGGAGTGACGATTAATGCAAAAAGACTGTTCACACTTTCTTCTTTTTGATTTCCCTCATTTGTCTCAACCACTTTCAAAAATTGGTATAGCAAAAGCCATAGTTTTGCCGCTCCCCTGGTAAAAAAAACGTCGGTAAATATAAGTTGCAAACTCTTAAAAATGTCTACGGTTTCTGCTGCTCCCAAGACATCCAGCCCTTTATCCAAAGCAATTGGTATGACTTTTTTTGGATGGGTGTCGGCGCAGAAAATCTGTAAGCGCAAAGAGTGAATGTAAATATTTCACTAAATTTAACTAACCCATTTCTTGAATACCCTTCATAGTTTCTTCGCTGAGACTTAGCTCCTTCCACTCATTCCCTTTAACGTTTACCCTCTCAGGATCCTTAGACAACTTAATTCTCTTGGCTGGAGGTGGCATCTTTGTAATTGAAATCTATAGAGACAATTGTTAGATGGAAAAATGCAAAAAAAAATATTGAAAATGGTTTCAGTCTGTGTATTTTTTACAGCCAGACATTTAGCAAACTTTTTCGGTATGATTTGGTTGTTTCGCCCGAATTTTACGGAAAAATTTTGCTGAATGTCAGCGGACAAATTTCACAAATTCTTCTAAATGTCCGGTTGCCGTATTTTTTTCTCAAATTGTAGGAAAACCAAGATTTGAAAATGTTTAATGATACATGATGAGGCGCAGATTTAAAAGTAATAAATAAATTGTAAGGCTAGGCTGCCTGTGTTCACAATTCAGAAACATAACCTTGGTTTTATCTTTCGATCTGATGTAAGCTTTACCCAAGAAATTTAGAGTGTATCAGAATCATAAAAATGGCGATGATTTATGAGATTATCGATGACAGGTGGGTGTTTAACCATTTTTCCTCAGCTAATCCAGCAAATTTTAGCCAGATGGATTTCAAATGCATAAATATGGAATATCATCTAATTGTGATCCCTAAGCAAGGGTGCAACTATATGGAGCCTTTCTTTTCAAGTTCTCTTGGAAACGTTAGAGCGAATGGTTACCTGTGTCCGACTAAAAAGTATAATTCCAAAAATTTTATCCCAGGTCAGTCAGAATGTTAAGAATTAAAATTTAACAACAATTTTATTTATTGCAGTCAGTTTTGCCCAAGCACATGCTCCTGTATGTATTTGCTTAAGTTTTCAAGAGGCCATATTTTTGTCTTTTAGTTGTCTTTTGAGCATGAAGAGGATGTTACCACACCGTGTGCGACAGATGAAACGAGGTATTCTTTGACAGATGTCATAAGCAGTCGTCTTCGTGAGCTTGTGACCAAACCTTTGATGATCGCTGAGAAAATCGCTAATAGCAAAAAACCGTGCGCTCTTCTCTTGATCAAGCTAGTAGCAGATTCATCTTCGCGTTTGTCAATCAACAATATGCAGGAGTAAGTTTTCAACGCTTGGTAATACCCATGTATTCTCCGCAATTCAGATTTTTCACCCATATGGCAGAACGGAACAAAAATGATTGGACAGACATGCTTTATGATGATGAAGAAGGCTGAAGACACAGCCTTTCCTTTGCCTCCGAAATTTATGTATAGCACAGATGAATACCTCACCATATGCTCTATCATAGGAAAGATTAGCTTGGGTATTTTTAAACAGTGTGCAGTGGAACATTATTAAACGGGGTTTCTAGTTGGTGGACCAGTTTTGATCTTGGGTAATAAGGGTGTTGGAAAGTCGACGTTGATGCGATATTTGGTAAATAATTTGATGTCGAAGTATGCTCTAAGGAATGTTTTATAGAAGTCCTTTAATTACTAGTAATTTTCAGGATGAAAACAAAAAAGATATTTCTTTTGACACTGATGTTGGACAGAGTGAGATGAATCCTTCAGGGTGTATTTCGTTGTCTGAAATTAAAAAGCCCCTTCTCGGTTAGTGCTTATTATTAAATTTAATTTGTGGGAACATATTTTGACGAAGTCAGGTTCTACTTTTGCTGCGCAGGAAAGATCTATGAAACGCAGCTTTTTCTTTGGCTCTAATTCACCAAGCACGGACATGGAGCTATATTTCAGTCAAGTTTCTAGGCTAATTGAATTATATAAAATGGAGAGATCAACAGCAGAGAGAGACCCATACTGTTTGTGAATACTGTCGGATGGGTAGAAGGTTGCGTTTATCTATCACTAAAATATTGGAGAGTTTGTTATGAATACTTGCAGGAATTGGCCATGACCTGATGTGCAGCCTGATTAAGTGTGTGAATCCGCTTATGTTGATTAATGTTTCATTAGATGGCGTCTTGCCGTTTATGGTGATTCTTTAGTTAATTGTTGAGAAAATGTGCTTACGGATTTTTCATTTCAGGTCCCAAAAGATCTACAGCAGAAAACAGTCACCTTAAAAAGGCAGCGTACTATGAAGTAAGTCTTTGTTAATTCTTATGTTCTGTGCTAGGATAGTGAGTGCAGGACGTTTGATCGCCACAAATTTGATCGCCCAAAAAATTTATCGCCACAAATTTGATCGCTCACAAAATTAATCGCCAGCGTACTAAGGCTAGTTTTCTGATCTTAATTTTATAAATTTTTTAAAGTTTTGGCACCAAATTGTAGCCCTGAATATCAGCTACAGTTTGGCACTAAAACTTCTAGAAAAACTGTAAAAATTTAGATCCAGCACGTTTTTTTTAATACCGAGTAAGCGCTGTTTGAAGTTCAGATCTAAATGTTCTCAGTTTTTCTAGAGGTTTAACTGCCAAAATGTAGCTGACATTCAGGGCTACAATTGGGTGCCAAAACCTCAAAAATTTTATAAAATTAAGATCAGAAAACTAGCCTTAATATGAAATCTGTGGCGACCAAATTTGTGGCAACCAATTTTGTGGGCGATCAAATTTCTGGCGATCAAACGTACTGCACCCAGGATAGTTCAAGATAAATATTTAAGTAACTTTGGAGGCCACTTGAATCCGGCAATGGTATTTTATTTATCCGAAAAGGGATTAACTAGTGATGTATTTTGATCAATTCAGCTTCGTCAATTTTTGATGGCCGGTTACATGGCGCAATGTTTTTCTCTTTATGTATGTCCTAATTCTATATAGCTGACTAGTGTTTCCACGTTTAGCCTTCGCCTTTCTGTGTTGAACTGCGCCTGGCCAATGTTTTATCATTCAGAGTGAGGTTCGGCAGTGTTTCCGTGTATTTTCATCCAGAGCTTGCTCATGTGTCAGACAGCTTGATTCTCTGCCCTCTCAATTGTGCTGTGGTTGCTCTGTGCGAAGTAGAAGAGGATATGAAGAAGTTTGTGTTTTTCGACATCATATTTTCCAGCCATAAATACAGTTGACTCCCTTCATAGTGACCCTATCCATAATGGCGTCCTGTTTATAGTGGCCAGTTAAATTTTATTCATTTGGTGAGCCACAAATATACTTTTTACAAGGGACCCACGGTAGTCGAATTTGACTGGTCGCATGGTGGCCAGTATGGAGAGAAAAGACTGTAATATTCATCGTGTAACTTATCCGCTTAACTTATTGAGGCGTTTGTCACGACTGGTGTTCTTGACTGTCCATCACTGCCGACAAGACTAACATTGCAGAAAGATGAAGCAAGCGCTGCTAATGCGATGTTGCGTTGCTATGGTTTTGGTATGATTCGTGCAATTGATGTGGAAAGAAAGGTGGTTTTCAGTACAAAAGTGCCGTCATGTTCGGTATTTCTAGATATTTCATGTCATAACACCCGTGGAACCTGAGCTGTTAACCAGAATCAAAGTGTTTGCACTTGGGCATGAGTTACAGACGCCACCTATTATGTTTGATTTGAAGGTATGCCTATGTTTTAGTGTAAGTGCAGGGTGTGCCCAGAATTTGTGGGTTACCAACCGAATAAGTACTCGAATTTTGATATCCTGTCAAGTAGGGTTGCGCGCGTTCGTTTAATTTGGCCTAAGCCGTTTACCGTTTAGGACCCGTTTATCAGATCCGTTTACCGTATAACGGATCTGATTAAACGGGCACTCCTACAGTTAACGTTTTTCAAATTTGCTTTGCTTTTTCAACCCCAACATTGTTTATTTTTCGAAACGAACGACCACTCATTTTGTAGAGCTTGTGAAGCAATATTGGGGTTGAAAAAGCAAAGAAAATTTGAAAAAAGTTAACTGTAGGGGTGCCCATTTAATAGAGGTTATACGGTATCGTTTACATTTAATGAAAATGACCCGTTTAAACGGCCGTTTAATCCGTCAATATGTTATTTTTCCATACTTAAAGGGGGGGGGAAGCCATTTAGGTTTGAAAAGGTGGCTTCCATGGTGCAGTGCGTAAGTGCTCGCGTTTTTGTCCCAAAATGGTGTTATTTTGGTGTTGCAGGTTCAATCCCACGTTATGGCACACTATTTTTTTTGGCTTCTTTGATCATTTCTAGAGGCAATTTGGTCGCTGATTCTGAATCTGGCGTCAAAAAAGTATAATTACCTCTAAAATGTCCAAACAAGCCAAAAAAAATTGTGTGCCCCTACGTGGGATTGAACCTGCAACACCAAAAAAAACACCATTTTGGGCCAAAAACGCGAGCACTTACGCACTGCGAAATGGAAGCCACTTTTTCAAACCTAAATGGCCTCCCCCCATTTAAGTGTTCAACCACATAGAAACATCGTTCTCAGACAATTTTATTGACAAACAGAAACACTCAATAGAAGAGTAGAAGAGTAAACACAATAGAAGAGCAAATGAAACGTAACATACAGTCAAACCACGTTTTTACAAACCCTCAACTTAACGTAAAATCTAACATAACGAACCTTTTTTCGATGCCTATTTGGTCAGCGATTTGGGAAAATGACTAATATTCTACCTCCGGCTTAACGAGACCCGCAACTTAACGAAAAATTTTACGGTCTTCAGTAGGTTTGGCCCCCACCGCAATTTCCCCCGCACCCCTAAAAGCGAAGGAAAGCCAACCTAAGTTTTCGTTAAGACGAAGTTAGACTGTATTAGTCATCTGCATATTCTTCGTCATCTGATTTTTTTTCTTTCTCAACTTCCTTTTCATCAGGCTCTGTGGAAGGCGCGAATTTTAATTTTTTCAGGTGTCATTATCTAAGAAAGGCGATATTAAAAAGGACGAAACCAACCACCAAAACAATAATGGCTAAAATAGAAGAGCGGCCTTGCCACAAAAAAAAGAAAAGGAAACCGTATCCCAATTAATTACTCACCCGGGTAAGTTATTTTTCGTTCCTCCAAAATCGGGAAATTTGGAGGTCAATCTCGAGATTTCGTGGTTCTTAACCCAATTCTTAAAAGTGGAACCGGTAGAGCTCGCAGGAGTTTAGAAAGCGCAATAAACAGCTTTGAAAAAAATTTCTGTGGGCTGAGATATAGGTGCCCAAAGTTGAGAGGGTGAATTATTGAGCAGGGTGAGTTATTTTAGGAAATACGGTAAATTTGATAGTGCAGAAACGCATTGTGTTGAAATGAAACATATATTTTATGAAAATTAATATTTAAGATCTGTTCATTTGATGGTCATTCTAGCAGACCCGTTTATCGTTTAATCCGTTTATCTCGGACCTCTTTATCGTTTCGTTTAATTTTCTTGAAAAACCGTTTAATCGTTTAAACGAACGGTCGTTTAAACGAACGCGCGCAACCCTACTGTCAACTCCGAACGACATAGGAAAAATATAAATTTTATGGTATATGATGTAAAAAATACGATTTTTGTCTGGTCCTCTCTGTGGTTTGAGTCCTGTTCTGCGGATGGCTTCTGCATGGGCAAAACCAAACCACAGGGGAACCAGGCAACAACCGTGTTTTTGACATTATGTAACAAAAAATGTATATATTCTTCTAAGCCGTTCTGCGTTCATCTCTAAATTTTATCTAGAAAAGAATTTATGAACAATTGGAGTCGTGAAAAAATCTTGGACACCCTGTAGATTAGCGTCACTTTAAGCTAATCTTTTAGGGTTTCGAGCCAGCTCCTTATCTAGTTGAACTAGGCAAGAAGTGTCAGTCGACCAGCAGAAGTTATATTCGCCATTGAGAAACATTACTGGATTGAGGAGAGCCCTGGAATCGAATCGGAACCGTCAGCAAAATGGCCATCAAAAGCATTTAAAGAGAATTTGCAGATAGATGACTGAGAAATTACTGTTTACTTCTGTAAAACTGGTGTGAAGTTTGACTTGTTAAGAAATAAAGAGTAAAATTAGACAATTAAGTCGTCTTTCTAGCAGAAAGGCACTTGTAATAAGTAGCATTTAAAGGGAATCACTCAAAGATTTTAAAAGTAATTTTTGTAATTTTAGACTAAGTATAAAGAAATCTTGATGCTACTGTCATATATAACCCCCCTCCCATATATGGCATGTCGATGTCGAAGGTGGTTACAATAGAAGTCGAAGTCGATGTTTATGTCGATATCGAGGGTGGTTACAATGGGAAATCGGTCACCATAATGAGAATCGGTCACCACACCATATTTTTCATATATTTTTTTTATTGTTTTATTTTATATATTGAAGAAGAAGTCATTTTTTTAACTACCTAACCCACTTGGATAGTATCAAAGCGTAAAAGCCCCTCCAAAGAGTATTTTCTAAAGCCTACCTTTTTCGGTTCCCTTGAGTTTTTTTTCACCCCGATCCCTTGCAATGGGTAGTGTGCTGGTCTTCGGCCGCGAAGCAGGTAAATTATTCTTGGTATTGTCGGTGCAAAATGTGTGAAATAGGCTTTGCACCCATAAGGGGTTCGAACCATCAACCTCGGTTTTGAGAAAATTTTGCGGGAATTAAATTTTTAAGTCCAACCAAACCAAGTGGTCGTCACCGGGAGCAAAATTTTTTAATTTTTTCGGGTACCAAAACCTGTTTGGATTGATTCAGGCATAGTAGTAAAATGCCGTTTTCTCGGGTATTTTTTGAGTTTTGGTAAAATCAATTGTATCCCGATACTCGAAAAGTACCATAAAAAACCTTGACCCTACTTGGATAATCCCCCCCCCCCAAATCAACTTTTTTAAAAGTGTTTCGAAACACCTTATATCGACCTAAAATGGCCTCAGAAGTTCAAAAAAGACATTATTTTAACTTCTGGTCAATAAAAAATCGAGTTTTGGACACTTTTAAATTTTGACTTTTTACCTGTTTTACCATGTTTTGGTCACTGGAGCTGGGCAAAATAGTCTCTAAATGCATTTTTGTTCAAGAGTCTTGCTCGGAATTATGTCTAAGGTAAGTGAGTGCGCGCATCTCTAACCAACCAAGCCCCCTGCGTCCCCTTCGGGGGCGCAAGGGGCTTGGTTGCTTGGGGTTGAGATGCGCACACCACATACCTTAGACGCAAATCACTCGAAGTGACTCTGGATGCATAAAAATGTATGCATACCAGAGTTTATTTATGCGGTAGGCCCAGTATTCAAAACTATGTTCAGCGCTATATCCAAGTAGCGCCAAAACCTTATTTCACTATTATCAAAGCATCTCCAGCGTGTCCGAATCAGTCTACAAAACAAGTTCTAAAAACGGTTCAATTTGAATCGAGGTCCTCTACTGTGGACTGATTGCACCCAGAGAAATTCGAACAAGTAACCTTGGTGATGAGTATATGGAACTCTACGCCACGTAAACACTCAAAATTATGATAAAAAAGGTATGCACCCAGGTGGATTCGAACCAGCATCCGCGGCGGTGGCTATCCAAGTGGTCGTCCACTTGGATCGAAAACGTTTTCGGTTCCAAAACAATTTTTCTTGCAATAATTCGAGCATGCTGAAAATGGTTTAACAGTGGTAAAATCACGTTTTATCAATAAATTTCTTAGTTATTGCGAACTCTTGATTTACCCAATCAAGAATTTACGATAACTGAAAAGCTTTTCGATAAAACGTGATTTTACCACTGTCAAAACATCCTCAGCATGCTGGAATTAGTTCAGCAAAATTATCTTGTAATCCAAAAACGTGAAAAAAATTTTGATCCAAGTGGACGACCACTTGGATATCCACCGCCGAGGTTGCTGGTTCGAATCCACCTGGTTGCACACTTTATTTTTTACCATAATTTAGATGTAAAATGACAAACGTTTGACCTTTCAGGTCATTTGGTGAATATACCCTTGGATATCAACCTGTCCAGGTGGCACACAAATCTTGATTTGGGGTTGGGTAGGTAAAATTGCACTTTGGTCTAAACAAGCCAACTCTTCACAAATTGTTTAGTTTGGGAAAACGGATTTTTTATTTAAATGAATTTTTTATTTTAGGCCATCCAGGTGGACATCACCTGGCAAGTGATAGCTACACAAGGTATTGAAGTTGGGGTGTATAAATCGGAAATTGGGCTTAACAACCCCAATTCCCCACACAATTTTAAGTTAGAAAAAATGGCTTATTTTTTATTTTTAAGAAATTTTGACCTACTATAGAATACACTCCCCCCCCCCCCAAAATTTTCCTTCTAAAACTTAAGTAAAGACTACCCAATTAATGTCCCAGACCCCGGAAAATATGCGTAAACTCTTTATTATCACAACTTCCGTACGCTGGCCTACCCCCAAGCCTAAGGGCTAAGCCTAAACTTGTTGTTTGCAAGGGTAGTTACAACATTTTCGAAGGTGGATTTTTGGGGGGGGGGGTATTCTATAGTAGCGCCGAAAATTTTAATTTTTCAGGTTCGGGTTCGGTTGGGTATTTAGGGTGGTTTTAGGGTACTTTGAATGGTTTAGGATGGTTCGGGTAGTTTTAACACAATCTGAAATTATTATTTACCTAGATTCCACGTTGAAATCAGTAAAAAACAAAAAAAATCGGCGTAAAAATGTCCGTAATCCCTGTCAGAACATCGAGAAAACGGGAAAGTACAAAAAAGCAGAAAAGTTCTTAGCCAATCGGATTTAAGAAAAGAATGTCTTAGCGAGAAAATTCTTAGCAAATGGGTGCCTTAGCAAAAAAAAATCTTGGCAAAACGACCACTTAGCAAATGCCGCTTAAATGGCGCTTGTTATTAAATTTCGGGTACCGCCGTTCGAACCCCTATATGTGCAAAGAATACCATACACGTGGTTAAGACTATCCAAGGGGTTAAGTAGGTAAAAATATTCAAAAATGACTTGCATTGGAGGGTGTTCGCACTTGGGGTTTCATGCAATCGAGTTCGTAGTGCAGTGGTTAACGTGATGCGGTAAATCTTTAAACACTTTCTGGTGCAGTTTTGTTGCTCTGTCTAATTACATTGTCAGTTTTTTGATATCGCTTACCTAAAAAAGTTTAGAACCTTTTATGAAAATGTCAAATTGTTACAATTTGCAGTCTTTTACTTTTATGTAAATAGACAATTTTATATGACCCTATTCAAATGCATGATACCTCATTTCAAAGCTAAATTTCTGCGCTTTCTGATAAATCGAAGATAGCCCTATAACACTATCTCTGTTGTGAGACATATCTTCTCAAAGCTCAACCTCTTCAAAATCGAGTAACTTTTTTAAAAGGGGCGTTTAGAGGTCAAAAGTACACCAAATTCAAAATAGAGGGCAAATTCGGAATCAGCAAAGAAACTGGGTCTATATAAACAGTTACCACAATCAGGCATCCGAGTGTTAAGGTCACATGTTCGATGCCACGTACCTGCATTTTCAAAATACCGTATGTCATCATACCTGTGAAATAAAAGAACCAGAAAAGGCCTTTACCAAATTTGTTTACCAAGCGTGTCTCTTTTACCAGGTGTGTTTTACCAAGTCTCTAGGCAATGGTATATATACCTTGAACGATCTTTATCTACTTTTTCATGTCTTGCTGCGACTGCAGTTTGGTTCACCTTAAAATGAGTCAACTTTACCTTTTTGTTTGCTATATTTTTCCAAAGCGCCGTGATAGTTGATTTGATGATTTTCAGAGAATGCCAGCTGCGAAGTCTTCGAAGAAAGTGGACCCGAATGGCGGAAAGGCTCCAGCAAAGAAGAAGGGTGGATTTTTCGGATGAAAAACATTAAGCTAGTCTTTATTTTTCTAGGATGCCGGATGTGGCGGAGCTGGAAAGGCTAAGAAAAAGAAGTAGAATGGGAGGGTTCGACATGCTCTGCATTTATAGGTAGGTGGAATGGTGCATAGGCTACTAAGCACCATATTTTATTATTTAACTAGTTCGTTACATGTTTACTTACGTCGAAAAATGGTCTGGCTATTACTGTTACATAAATAATTAGCTAGATCTACTGTCTTGTCTTTATTGACTAATTAACTTCTCAGTATGGTCTGGTCCAAGTTGAATAAAACCAATCGGATGACTATTGTATCATTTAGGTGAATCCTTAGTCAAAAAAAGTCCTGTCGCCAAACATACCAAATATTACGTATGTTACATAACTCCTAGAGTAATTACATACAAAAAATTTGGACATATTTGATCATGAAAAACTTTTTCATTAGGCGGACCACCTATATGATCCAAGTGGACATCCATTTGGATCAGATGTATCATTCATAGCATCTTCAACCCCTACTAATCTCATATTCATTGAGAAGAACCGATGTACGGATAAATGTATAACACGGGGATCGGACATTTTTCCGTTGGACATTTTTCCGTCAAAATTGTTCGGCGGTCATTTTTTGGCTGTACTTTTTTTTCTTGATCGAGAAAATGATTCTGTTAATACGGTTTTGTAGCTAAGATTCAGGCCTCAAATGAGCTATTAACAATCAATGTCTGATTGCAAAATTTTGGATAAAAATGTCCAATATGAAACTAAAAGGGAGTTGGACATTTGTCCGTCGAAATTGAGACTCAGTGTCAGACTGGGCATTTTTATCCAAAATTTGTAATCGAACGTTGATTGTTGATGGCTCATTTGAAGCCCTTGACCTGAGCTACAAAACGGTAGAAACAGAATTCGTTTTTCAATCACGAAAAAAAATACAGCCAAGAAATGACCACGAAAAAATTTTGACGGAAAAATGTCCAACGGAAAAATGTCCTAAACCCTATAACACCCCAAGAAACAAAGGTAGAGCACAGAAGAAGCTACATATGGATAGAACTCTACCAATGGAGTTGGTGAATAAAAGAAATAGTTAAAGGACCATACTTGTTGATGCAAATGAAAAGTTGGCGAATTCAAATGCGCGCGGACACTTTCTTTCGTCTCTCACTGTACTCTATCGAGTCGCTCAAAATAACTCCAAAGAGTAGAGTGCGAGACGAAAAAAGTGTCCCGCGCGCATTTGAATTTGCCAAATTCCCATTGTCATCAACAAGTATGGTCCTTTAACCATTCAAGGTGTATCCAGACCATTGAGCTCAGCAAGACCATGAAAAAGTAGATAAAGATCGTTGAAGGTATATATACCATTGTCTAGAGATATAAGCTCGAGAAATGAAATTCGGCGGTGAATAGTCGTAGGCGGTGAAATTCTCGCGGTGAAATGTCCCGCGGTGAAAAGTCTCGCGGTGAAACGTCTCGCGGTGAAATGTCGTAGACGGTGAAATGTTGTCGCGATGAAATGTTCGTATACCCTACTTTTCAACTTCAAGAGCAGTTTCACATCCAAATCGACTATGCTGAGCACGAATCTGGTGTCAGAATCCGAGGTTTGCCTAGCGAAAAAAAGTTTTACGTCAAAATATTGTTTGAGAAATAGTGAAGGGTGATATTCTTTTGGCCGTAACTTTCTGTTGTACTCACTTTTTTGCGGCTCATTAAAGGACCATGGTTTTTGAGCGCAGCGATCGTCCCCCACCAATCAGTGATGTTATGATTAATCAATTGATTGCATTACAATTGATTTTATCAATTGATTTTTGACGAGCTTTGGCCCAAAAGTGATATTTAAGCAACCAGCATCGCTTGTGTACGTGAAAAACGGGTAGCTACGAACAGCGAAGAATGTAAACGAAAAAAGACGAGCATGGTTTTCAATTGATTAATCAAAATTAATCAACAGAAACAGGTGGTTTCGATTGAGTAATCAATTGAAATTGAAAAAAGTCGTGGTTTCAATTGATTAATCAAATGAAATCGAAAGAACTCATGATTTCAATTGATTAATCAAAATTAATCAATTGAAACAGGTGATTACAAATGATTAATCAAATGTAATTGATTGAGCTAATGGTTTCATTTACATAATCAAATCATATTAATTAAGTTAATGATTTCAATTACGTAATCAAATCTACTTACCGTATATTCTCGATTAGAAGGCCCCTCTCTAATAGAAGGCCCCCTTGAGGACCTATATATCAGCCTAGAAAAGGAAATTCGCAAATCTGTTTTTCGCGTTTTCTTAGTTATCACGAGCTTACCTGATTCCACTTTTAAAATTTTGTTGAGCACGCGAACATCTCAAAATCGACCACAAAATTTTCCGACTTTTTTAGGGTTGAAAATAGAAGGGCCCGGCCTTCTAATAGAGAATATACGGTATTTGAAGTCTTAGTTGCATTTTAATAACCAAATGCAAATGAAATTGAATTTATTGCATATGATTTGCCCAGAAACATAGAAGCAAGTGAAATTAAGCTGTTGATTATCATGAATCAGCTGCGTTGCTCATCATGGCGTGTCAAACACGTCAAAGACCAAATAGAGATCTTCGTATAGAGACAAATTCGGGCGCTACTCGGTTATACCCCCCCCCCCCCAAAGTGCTACTCGGGAATAAACCACCCCCCCCAATCCTAGGAGCTGCTCGGTTATACCCCCCCCCCCCCAAAAATCAAGATTTTTAGGAGTGGTCAAAACACATTTTTAAGCAATAATTTCGCCATAAAGGACCAGAAAAGCAATTAAAATAGGGTTCAAGGCTGTATTGGGAGGGGAAGGGACAAAACAGGGGCCACTTTTATAGTGCCTATAAGTACCAAAGAGTATTAATTCTCTTAGCGTTGAAGTCACTTTCAACCCAGCCACTTGTGGTGCACGTAAAAGTAATAGCACTCGAAATGATCAGATCGATCAGCCGGGTGGATCCTGATGGTGTTGTTTAACTTTTGGATGGCTGAGCCTCTGGCTCGTAGCCTCAGGCCTGAAGAGAGGGATACCCTTTTCGGCCGAAAAATCAAAGATGTTGAACATAGTTTTAAATACAGGGGCCTACCGCATAAATAACTCTGGTGTGCATGTTGTTTCATGCATCCAGAGTCACTTTCGAGTGATTTGTGTCTAAGGTATGTGGGTGTGCGCATCTCAACTCCAAGCCCCAAGCCCCCAAGCCCCCTGCGCCCCCGAAGGGGCTTGGGGGCTTGAGAGTTAGAGATGCGCGCACGCACTACCTTAGACATGATTCCGAGAAGTACACTGATCATAAAATGCATATAGAGTCTATTTTTGCCACGGCCGAGTTGAAAAACATGGTAAAGCAGCTAAAAAAAAGTGGCCCTGTATTATTCCCTTCCCTCCAATACAGCCCATAATCCCTTTTAAATTGCTTTTCTGGACCTTTCATGGCGAAATTATTGCTTAAAAATGTGTTTTGACCACTCCTAAAAATCTTGATTTTGGGGGGGGGGGTATAACCGAGTAGGTCCGATTTTTGGGGGGGGGGTATTCCCGAGTAGCTTTTTTGGGGGGGGGTATTATCGAGTAGCGTCCAAATTCGTTTTAAAAAACATTTTGAATTCAATTTGTTTTTTTTTTTTAGCATTTTATGTTTTCGGTTATAACTTGCTTGGGTAAGCTGTGTGATTCTTTTAATACTATTGAAAAGCTCTAAGTTTGCTCTTGCGATTTGAAAAGAAAGAGGCTCTGTTATAAATGTTAAAAAGTTAAAAAATTAAAAGTTAAAATTTATCGTTGGCAGAATCGGATTGCTAACTTAAATATAGATTTATCTCGGTAATTCCGTGTTTAAAATTTTTTTTTCTGTCTGGCACGATCGTAGTACGTTCACTCAGCTTTCTTATGCACATCACAGTTATTCCAAATGTGCAGTTCTCATCGAGAAAGTGAACGATTTAGCAAAAACAATTTCCATGTATTTAGGGGTTTGGCCTGCAACTCAGTCATGATTATTCTTAAACCCTGCGCTGATGGTCTTGTTGGATAGCCAAGAGACTGAAGATCATTTTGACACCAAACTTGTAAATAAAACATGAAAAATGGGTAAAAAATAGGGTATGCACCCAGGTGGATTTGAACCTATGAACTAGACAATGCGTATATAAAAGTACGTCCTCCTTTTAAATTGGAAAAATTGAATCTGAAGCAGACTTTTTAGACAAGAAGTATCTAGAAATTATAACAAACAATCTTATGAATATTTAGTGCATTAAATTGAGCATATTTTTGTCAATGGTATTAAAAAATGAAAATAATTTTGAATTTCATAAAAACAGAACGCCAGCCCGACTTGGTCATTTGACGTGTTTGACACGCCGTGTCATGACCTGGTAATGATGTTACTAGGTATAGGACATAAGGCGCCCGACCCAAAAGGCGCCCTAGGACAAAAGGCGCCCGACCCAAAAGGCGCCCGCCCAAAAGGCGCCCTAGGACAAAAAGCGCCCACCCAAAGCGCCTTCTAAAAAACTATGCTTGGGCAATCATTTTTCTGAACGCTACTGTCATATTATTTTCGAAATACCGCCTCTTTTTCCCGATAATTTCAATGTCACACAATTTTCTATCGTTTCCAACTTTTTGTACTCATCGGCCCAATTTCCATCTTCAGAGCAAGACTCAGAGGACTTGAACACTACGGAAGATTTCAGGTGAACTATACTTTAACTCTGGGGCCTTCTACACCAATTCAGGTGGACATCGACGGCATCATTGGTGGGACTTCTATGGCATATTCGGTTGACTTTCATGCCATCTCTGATGGACTCAGGTGGACTTCCAGGTGACTCAGGTGAGCTTCGGCAGTATCTCTGATATCCTCGAGTGGACTTCTACGTCATCTCAGGTAGTATTCTTTAGCGACTCATGTGGACTTATGTGGCTTCTCAGGCAGACTCCTATGGTATTTCAGGTGGCCTTTTACGGCATCTCAGGTGAACCTCTGCGGCATCTCACGTAGTTTTCTTCAGCGACTCCGGTGGACTCATATGGCATCTCAGGTAGTCTTCTTTAGCGACTATGGTGGACTTATATGGCATCTCAGGCAGACTCCTATGGTATGTCAGGTGGCCTTCTACGGCATCTTAGGTGAACGTTTGTGGCGTCTCAGGTGGTCATCTTTAGCGACTCAGGTGGACCTGGGCTTTTAAGGCATTTCAAATGGACTCTGCTTCAACTCTGTGGAACTTTCACAACAATTCAGGTGGACATCGACGGCATCATTGGCGGACTTCAACGGCATCTTTAGTGGACATCCACAGCATCTCTGATAAACTACAGTGGACTTCTAGGTAACTCAGGTAGGCTTAGGAAGTGTCTCTGACATCCTCAGGTGACTTCCACGGCATTCCAAGTGGACGTCTGCGGTAACTCAGGTAGAGTTTCACAGAATCTCTGATTGACTCAGCTGAACTTTTCAAGCAGCTCGGAAGGACTCATGCAGCATCTCAGGTGGACTGTCTTTGATGTTTTTCGTGGGCTTTTCTGACAACTCAGTGACAACTCATCGGTCATTTAAGTTCAGGTGAACAAATCATTTTAAGATGGTCAATTAAGGCAGTCAAGAATTTCAGTAGTCCTTGTGGTAGTGAAAGAAGTCATGCACGGCATCTTTAGTAACCATTTAACGTAGTTCAGGTGGCCACTTCGACATCTCTTACGGTTAGTGTTGTCTGAAGATGGCTAAATAAGGCATCTGAGAATTTATCTAAGCTTATTCAGGCACTGCAGTAGTCATTCACGGCACCTTGAGTGGTCATTCAAGGCACTTCAAGGGTTGTCTACGGCATTCCCAATGGTCATTTACGTCAGATTTTGGTACTTATCTGTAAAATCCTTAGTGTTTCCGGTGATAAAACGGCATCTTAGCTGGTCTTTTACGAGATAGCAAATACTCAACAACATTGCAGGTAATTCCCAGCAACATCACGGGTAGCCTTTAACATGATCATTGTTTCGGTTCATTGTATGGTCTTATTAATTCCGACATTATTGATACTGTCTTCAGAAAGCATTTAACAGCAGCCCAGATGTACTGCAACAATATTCCTCATGATCCCTTCGCGCCTGAACTCCCTTAATCAACGCAATAACCCCATTTAAGTAAAGGCACTTCTTACTCTATTTTAAGCGGTTATCTCACTCAAGGAATCTCAACAACCTCAAAAGGGCATTACATTCGAACCAAAGCGAGCATAACTCCGGTAGATGTAACTTCTTCATCTCAAAGCGTATTTAGTTACTCAAAGTGTCACTCTTTTAGGCTTAGTAATTAGGCTTAGCCCTTAGCTTAGGCTCTGAGTCTTAGGCATTAGGCTCAGGGACAACCCGTATTAATTTCAGCTTCTTCAAAAAATTATGGTTTCAGGTGTACCTGGAAAATTATAAAGGGGGGCTGGATATTTCCGAGTGGCCTTTACGGGAGGGAAGGGGGTATTAACAAGTAGCGTCAAATTATCTTTTTTAATAATAAATCAATTAAGGAGGCCTTATGGCCTCCCTAGGCTCAGGTCTAAACGCGAAGCGTTTTCTTAACACTACAATGCCCGGGCCCAGGTACCCTAGTTTTGATATTTTTTAATTCTTTTGTATAAATAGCTGCTTAAATAGACAGCAGCTTAAATTGGTGGATATCCTATTTCTTATTTATCGCTTGGTTTTGTCTTAGAGCTCACGAATAAGTTCATTATCGAGAGAATCGCTCAGAACTGTCTGTAAAGTAAGTGCGCGCGTATTCTACGCACGTATTTTATTCTCAAGGCCCCAATGTCTCGAAGGGGTAATCTTGTAAATTTTTTTCAATTAGCGCCTTCATGAATTTTTATATTTTTAGCCGTTTTGTAGTTTGAGAACACGTTTGTGCCTAGCGTGCGCTGGCCTACCCTTTGCCTAAGGCTTTGCCTAAATTAGAAAAAAACAATAAAATGGCCTAAAAATTTGTAGAAGGCGCAAACTCTATATGAAATCTCAGAAGGTATCAAACACCCTCATGACGACGAGAATCAAGAATTTAGAGACGCAAAAAGACATAAAAGCACACAACGCATCGAAAAAAAATGACAAAACATAAAAATAACACTCGGCGGGAGTCGAACTCGAGACCCGGTGTATCGAGTTGGCGTATCGAGTCACAATGTGTATCGAGTCGTCGTTATACCGTTGCTGGAAGCAAAGCAGTGCTGGAAATGGTTGCAATCGATTGTTCGATGATTTTTGGCCCTAATAATCCAAAAACTTACTGAAAAGGTAAATTAAAACCCCCCAGAGGGACTTGACCTTTCGACAATAGGCGATCCGTCCACTTTATTTTTATGGCGCCGTCCGGACGGGACGGGATGGGCCCAGAGGACGGCGCGGTCACTATGGTTTATGGTAGTTTCGGAGAACTTGAGCTCTCTCTTCGTGAATTTTACGAAAAAAGGACATTGCTACTCGACTGCACTAGCAGCCGATCTACGTAAATAAACCTGCCAGAAGACGGCTCTAGGTAAATTCGTCCCCGGTAAATTCGTCCCCAAAACCGCCAATTCAAAATTTTCGAACAGGTTCAAATACAGTTGGTAAGAAACACAATTTTTTTGTTAAAAAGCCATAAATAGTTTGGTAAAGCTGAGTGTAGGTAGGAATATCACCAGATAGGTACCCGGAGCGGGTATCCACTCCCTGCAACCTGAATTTTTGGATTTCGCCATAATTTGTTATAAGCCATGGTAACCTACCCAGAATGGCGCGATAAATACGGTTTTGCAATACTAAAACAGCGATTTCACCTAGCAAAACCACATTACTTATGTAGGTAAGTACTTAAACTACCTTATGGTAACCACAACCATCTAGAAAAAAATATTCGCGCAAAGATAAGCAGCCACTGAAAGGGAACCGAAATACTAGGTATACTTCAATGTAATCATAACTGGGTAATTATTCAGATGCTACCAAACCTTTGATTTTTATAACCTGTTGGATATTTTCTGGTAATTCTGTTCCCCGCAAAGCCACCTTAATTTTTCTTTGGTCATCGCTGCTGTTTCCCAGATAGACACGGGGTGGGATAGTGTACGTTCTGTTCATCAACGTTTTCCAACTACAAAGTGTTTTAAAATACAATTAGAAATACAATACAATCGGGGTGGAGAGGGCAAATGAGTCTCGCCCAAATGAGTGGTGACCTTTAAAAAGACACAAATACAACTGAATGCTCTTTATCGCAACACACACAATAACATATGGTGAGACGCGAACAACAAAAACATTAACAACAACAAATGAAAGCTCAAAGCATTTTTCCTTCTAAAAATTTCTCTGATCATTTCTTTGCGGTATTCCGGCATCTGTTCTTCTGTGAAATCGATAGGCAGATTACGAGCGACATAATCGGCGAACTTGCACGTAAATGGGCCGCAATCATACAAGTTGTTTGCAATGGATGTTCTAATCTTCTATCATAAAAACTAAATAAACGAAAAGCCGTACCTCGGGTGACAACCCGAGCCAGTTAGTCGGGTCCTCATCATTTATTCTTTTCTAGTGCAAATTCCGCAAAAAAAGGCCTAGTGAACTGCTTTTCACCAAATTAAGCTTTAAAAAAGACTTACTTGATGTAGTTGATCTGATCATCGCCATCTTTATGAAGAGAGTCCAAATACAGAAATCTTCCTTTTATTGGCTTTGCAACCTAAAGAAATTACAAAAGGTCGCATAATTATCAAAAAAATATACCATCAAAGTCCAATGCCCATCTTCAACTTTGCCGCTGTGGACAGGAATCAGGATAACATCGTAGTCAAATATTCGCACATCCTTATCCCAGTTTTGTGCCAATTTCAGTCCTTTCTCGACTAGCTGCGTGTAAAACAATGTGTCAAATGCATATATCTGAAAGAATTGGGAACAGCATCTCTATATAGTATTGGTAAGACTATAGAATCCCCCCCCCCAGCTAGCGAAAAATTTACTTTTCCTGAAGGGCAAAGGACCCGTCCCATTTTGATTCTCGTGCTCTGAATAGGCACGGAAACACTTTGGTTTCCAGAAAATCGAAAAAAAAAATTTCGATTTGCCTTGGTCCCCCAAGGTAGAAAATTTAGGAAAATTCAAAAAATTTTTTTTGAATTCCCGCCAAAACATTTTTAAGGGATTCAGGGCTGTATTGGGAGGGGAAGGGAATAAAAAGGGCCACTTTCATGGAAAAATTATTAAAAAGTGAATTCTGGACTATTTCGGATGTCCTACCATGTTTTTCAACTGGGCCGTGGCAAAAAAAAAAAGACTCTATATGCATTTTATGGTCAAGAGTACTTCTCGGAATCATGTCTAAGGTATGTGGGTGTGCGCATCTCAACTCTCAAGCCAAGGCAAATCGAAAAATTTTTTTTCGATTTTTCGGAAACCAAAGTGTTTCCGTGCCTATTCAGAGCACGAGAATCAAAATGGGACGGGTCCTTTCCCCTTCAGGAAAAGTAAATTTTTGGCTAGCTGGGGGGGATTCTATAGTATAGCATATTATTTGGCATGTGTGGGTGGGTGGGCGTTTGTTTAACGCTATTTCGACTTCGAAGGCCAAAATGGGGCGTAGAAGGGAAATAATTTTTGCGGGTAAGTACATCGTGTCGCTCAGAATGTCAGCTTTCGTTTAAAATAAAGAGCGTCCAAAAATACGCGTTTCAAGAGGGGCATCTGCCTATTTTTATGAATGAAGTCATAGAATTGGCATAAGTGGGTAACGCTTTTTTGACTTCCAAGGCCCAAAATGGGTCGTAGAAGGGAAAATACTTTTGCGGGTAAGTTCATCGTGCTGCTCAGAATGTCAGCTTTCGATTAAAAAAAGAGCGTCCAAAAATACGCGTTTTAAGAGGGGCATATGCCCATTTTTATGAAAGCCATTTTTCATTGAACACTTTTTTACTTTGAAATTTGAAGTAATGGTATTTGTCTCGACACGAAAACTATTTGTTGGCGCATCTTCAATTGCGGTCCTCTCAAAAAACAACTATTAAATACCCTAAGCCCATGATTCTTACAAATAAATCTTTAGGGTGAGGCCCAAAGCACCAAGATGGGCCCGAACCACCAGGATAAGTCACGAACCACCAGCAAAGTACCCGAACCATCAGGACCGGGTTCGAACCACCAGGATATGGCTCACACCAACAGATAAGGCCTGAAGCATCAGGATGGGGCCCAATCGACGTAGGTACCCCTCAACCACCATGATGGGCCCAAACACCAGGAAAGTAACTTAACCACCAGGACCAGGCCCGAATCGCCAGGATGTGGCTCATACCACCATATAGGTCCTAAACCACCAAGATGGGGTCCAAGTGACGTGGGCACACCTCCCCTCTCCCTGGAACACCAGGATGGGGCCCGAACCACAAGAATGTTATCCCCAACCACCAGTATCGGGCCTGAACCACGTGGACACCCCCGATCAACAGGATGGGGCCCAAACCACCAGAATGTGGCCAAAGCACCGGGGTGGTGCCCGAACCACCAGCAGGATAGGTCCTTAACTACGTGGATAGCTCTCAATCAGCAGGATGGGGCCTGGACCCCATTATAGGGCCGGAACCACCGGGACATTGACCAGGACCAGGCCAGTACCGAGCCCCAACCACACCAACCAGAATGGGGACTTAACTACCGTAAATCCTCTAATAGAGCACCCCTCTCTAATAGAGCCCCCCCCCTCGATATTTGACTAGAGTTTCAGAGTTAGCACCATTTTTGATTGACAATTTCAAGATTTTTCAGGGATTGAAAAATAAAGCCCCCGGGGGCTCTATTAGAGGATTTACGGTAACTGGATACCCCCCAAACCACCAGTAAAGTATCAGGGAGAAGAGTGAGCGGGAACTTGAATGCAGCAAAAGAGTACCCAGGAAAGGGTAGCCAGGAGAGACGGGGGTACACAGGAAGGGGTGATCAGGGGAGTGCGAGATGGACTGATATTTTTTAAAGTTTTAAAATCTTGAAAATAAATACAGTCAAACCTCTATATAACGGCACCTCTATATAACGGCACCCTCTATATAACGGCACCCAAAATAAGACCAATTTGGTCAGGTTATACTAAAATTCAGTCAAAGTAAGCCCTCTATATAACGGCACCTTCTATAAAACGGCACTTTTTTGCGGTCCTAGGGGTGCCGTTATATAGAGGTTTGACTGTACACATAGGATAGAGGCGCCGATAGGCGCCTGTTGTTCCTAGTGAGAAATATTCAAATGTCATACCGATGGGAGCATTCCGAAGCTAATTTCGATCGAGTTACAATCAGTTGCATTTAAAAGTTAATGACTTCGCCCTTCAGCTTCAGCCCCTAAACATTCAAGATGCTGTTGAGTTAATCCAATTCCAAATTTGTTAACCACAATTTGGTCCAATGGATGATCAGAGTTTTTAAAAAATACACCAATATTTACCAAAGAAAAAAACAATCAGCCTTTTGAAGAAAGAATGGGTTACCAAATGTGTCCTCGATAGTCCTTAAGCCTATAACCTTGGCCTTTTTTCCATCCCTATTAGCAGCTGCCTCTTGTTTTTGCTTCCGACTTTCGCTTACTAAAACACGATAAAGCTCTCAAACAATTAAAAGCCTAAATTACCTGGCACTTTATAGACCTGAACCCGCCAAAATTGATCGCAATGGAACGAAGGAAGTGAATCTTTGGAATTTCGTGGTAACGACTGATTGTGTTCTTGATTCTGTCGTCAATATCCACATAAGTTTTTCCTCGACGTGGTTCCTTGGCTCCGGCCCAGTGCGCTCCAATCCTCTGCTCGGCAATGACAAACTCTCGACGAAGACCTACAAAGTCCTGCTTTTATATAATATGCCGTAAAATATATCAGACTTTCTATAAGTTTCCAAATAGTTGGATGCGATGCCGCTAACTTCCGAATAAGTTGCCCGTTAAAAGACTCGATTCCGTTACTTGTTCTCGGCTGATCTGTTTCGACTAAAGGACGCAGATTCCACTTCTTAATGGGATAGCTAACAGAATAAATTTACACGAAAGAAATGAAAAATATGTGATTACCTCGGTTTCTTCGCTTGCCTTTGTTTCCAGTTAGCCTACCAATATAGGTGTCCTCAAAATAGTCCAAAATCTCTCCAACAATTCGGCATTCTTCGAAGCTTCAAACAGTTCTTTGAAAAAGATAAGCATATTCCAGACAAAAAATATAAATCACGCCTAAGTTCAACAAAAGCCTCTGCGACATCTTTCACCGGAGCGAAGGCAAGCGCCGCGATACAATTGACCTCCTGCCGGAATTCATGGTTGCGTCGTAGATTACTTTGCCCCCATTTTCACAAACATGGCGCACAATTGATTTCATCAGGTGAAAGAAGCAAGGGCGAAGCGAAATTCCAGGATAAACGATCTAAAATAATTTTGAAACATGTGAAAATTGGATAACACTCACCTCAAAAGCATCCCACTCCGCCTTTCGAAGTCTACAGCGATGCTTGTTGGTCTAAGACCTGGACGGATTTCATTTAGTATTTGCAATACGAATGCGTAAGAGCTGGCTTTGCGCTGCGTCATGAGAACAAAAACCATCGGAACAAAAGTGTGACATAACTGAACAAAAAGAATCCACAGCTGGCCAAAAGCAGCGGAGTCGGATCGAAGGTAGCATCAGCCCCCCACTTTGAATTGCCTTGCATGAAGTACAAACATTTATCAGTTGTAAAATCTAAAAAGATATTTCAAGCGCATGTCAGTTGTAGGAACTTACTTGAATTCGCTCATCTCCGTTCCAACCATCGTATTTCATAAAGACCTCTAACCCTAGCATCTTGAATTCTTTTGGAATCTAAAATATTAGCGGCATAACCGCTGAAAGCTGTTTATCAAACCTTCAGGTGCGCCAAGACTTTGGGTTAGCTGGTTCAAGCTGTGCGACGTGCCTTGTGTTGCGAATATTCCTCGCCGTAAGCGACCGACGAATTAAAGGTTTTGTATCATCATTGACTGTCTCGATTGCATTTCCAATGATTGTGCGAGGAGGATCTTTGCTATCTCTTGCCCTTTTCTGCACTAAGCCCTGCATACGCTTAAGCTCAACTCTGCTCTTATCACCGTAGTGATTATGAAGCGTTGTTGCTTCTACTTAGCCATCGATTGTAGATGCAGCTCCTTAAAGTATTATTGAAGTACTGTTGAAAATGCTTCACAGAATACCTGGACATTTCTTTTCAGCCGTCCCACAGGGGCCCTTTCCCAGAATATACACATCGTGTGCGCCTTTCTCTCGTGTCCTTTTTCCAGTAAAGGTAATCATCCAAATGTCCCAAGAATTTGTTTTTCTCGCTTAACAGCAGCTCCATCGTCAGCTGTAACAAAGTTTATAATACGTGCACTTGCAACCAGGTGTACTTGCAGAAATAAAATAACGCAGAAACAAGTCTGAAATTCGGGGTGGGCAGAGTTTGAAATTGGAGCTCAAAAAACTTTAAGCTTCGAAGAAAAACTTAAATAAATAAACGTGCCAAGACAAAATTTTGGGGACGAATTTACCGGGGACGAATTTACCTGGGGACAAATTTAACTGGGGACGAATTTACCGGGGACGAATTTACTGGGGACGAGTTTACCGCCGCCCCGGACTGGTAACAAATTTGGGGTACGGGGTAATACCCCTACCCCTTACCCTTTGTCCCCTCTGCTTACCCGTAAAAAGTAGTGGTAAAAAATAGTAAGGTGGTAAAAAGAGTTTCTACCCCCTATTACCCTTTACCCCTACCCCTACCCTTTACCCCCAATTTGGTAAAAAGTTTGAAAGGGTAAGGGGTGAAGGTAGGGTAATACCTCCTACCCCTACCCCTCGGTAAAAAAATAGGTCTACCCTCAAATACTTTTTACCAACTGTACCCCTTACCCTGGGGTACACTTCGTGACCTAAAATCTCTACCCTTGCAGGGGTTAAAGATTCTACCACCTCAAACGATTTCCGTGTTTCGTGGTTAAAATTGATTTTCTAGGCCCAGTTTCTGCTCAAAATCACGAATAACGTATTATTTTGGCATTGTGAGACGTTATTATCGCCCTACGTCCCCTTTTATCGTCTCTCGTTTACCTTGAGTCTCGTTGTTGGTCTTACCTATTCTCGCGCCTAATTTTCATAATTTTTAAATTCTTCATCGGTCAACTGAGTAAGGAACAGAAGAAAGCGGTTTTGAAGCCTGCCGTTGTACCTCTACTTTTTTACCCCCTACGCCCTTACCGCGTAAAAACAAGTTCGTAAAAACTGTGGAGGGGTAAAGGGTAGGGTATTACTCTCCTACCCCCAATTTGTTACCAGTCCAGAAGACACTCTTGGGAAAAATTCACAAAATCAAACGCCAGACATCAAAAAAAATCCGCCAAACCCTACTTTTAAAATTTTACTATGGTAGATTATTATATTGCTGCATGTTCTTTTTATGTCGAATTCAAGTTTTGCTTGCCTTATCGCGACAGGTTGTCTTGTCTAAGTAGAAAATCTAAGCTCAACACGTCCTATCAGCGCAGAAATTATCTACTACCACTTTTCAGATGGCTGGTACCATGCGGACAGAAAAAACTAAGGTTAATGAAATGATTGGACGCTACCTCTTAGCGCTCGGAAAAATTCAAGATCAGGTATTTTACAGTTTATTCGCACCCTAATCCTTGTTCACTCTCTCTTCCAGATGTTTGAGCATTATAATGGCGAAGGATCACAAGTCTACGCAAATTTCTACGACTTAGGAGCACTAGATGGTCATATACGCTTTTGCGAACATCTTTCAAAAAGCTATGAAAGAAGCAATCAGGGATTAAATGTTTTCTTTTTTGCCGATAAAATTAAAAAAGAAATGTTATACCGCTATTTTTAGGTTGTTTGTGACATGTGGAACTCCATCTGTTCTAAGTTGGGAAAGCTTGATGCTCACAGCAAGAAAGAATTTACCTCTATTCCAAAAAGTATCGCTGCGCTATGTCTTCTTGAGGGAAAGGTAGTCCACCTCCATACGTATTTTCTGACTATACACTTTATTTCAGTACTATGAGACCATAAAATGCCTATGGGTGATTTGTCTTAATCCTGAAGATTTGAATGCTTGGTTCCTGGTGATGAGGTGGTCAATTTTCCTAGAGGAATGGTATGTTTTCCGAACGTTTTAAAATAACTGTCTGCGTCTTTGTTCAGGGATATTCTCGATATCATTTTGTCGAAAGAAGACAAAACTCCGAAATCAACCAGTGACGGTTACCAAATTCTTATTGAATGCGTTCGCCTGGTCCACAAGCTACACACAGTTGAATCTAGATTACAGGCAATTCATTGTAGATTTTACAACATCTGTGGCTGATGCAAGTTTTTTAGCCAGATGTTGCCTCAGATATTGCAGGAAAGCTGAAAGAAATTATTGCGTTCGGGAAGAAGACTTTTCTGTTCTCTCATTGTCAAGCTATTTTGCGTAGTGCTCTGGTTCAAGCAGCAAGACTTCCTAAAGCTGATTTGCAAAAGGTGGGTATGATATTTCCAAAACTTTGTAACAAGTCTACAACTTTTACGTGATTTAGTTGGGTGATCCGCTTCACAATCGGACTTGTGAAACTGATATCTGCGAAGTTTGCTAGTTTTAAGATCAGAAAAACCGTTAACGTGGAAATTTTCAGGTAATTTTGCGAAACCGTCTTCCATCCTTTTCAAATGCGATCAAAGGTGATCATGTTATCTAAAATGTGATGTCATGAATGTTTTTAGTTCGTCCGTTCACAAAAAAGCTGCTAACACTGATGAATTCCGTAAAATTTTATAGCGTCTTGCTTTTTCCTCAACCATTTGTATTTTTAGTGAAAATGTGCTCTTCGATTGCTGAATTCTTCGAAACATTCGACATATGCATGGAAGAATTCATGGATGCTGGTTTGCCTCGTGAAGCTGAAGCTTATTGTGTTGGAACTTGGAAGTATGGTCTAGCATTCGGATGCCTTATAGGTTTGCAATAATTTGTGGATTTTTAGACTAAAATGTTTTGAATCTCAGAGCTCTGCGACCACTTTCATTTCTCTACTACTTAAAATCGGTGACTACTGTTGACAGGCACATGCTTAAGAATTACGGAGACTGCATAAATGCTTTGGTGACAGTATGTGTTACGCTACGTACACAATGATCTGTTTTTCGTCTGCATCCGCACTTCAAAGCACAGCAAAGCACAGGGGGGAGGGGCGATGGGTTATATTACAGCAGGGTTTTTTTTAGGGGGGGGGCATATTGCAGTAGCGCCGCTTTTTCTATACTATGTATTGAAGTGCGGATGCTGACGAAAAACGGATCATTGTGTACGTAGCGTTATTACCGTTTATTATTGCTTGTGTATCAACCTTACTATTTCAGCCAAGGACAGCAACTAAGTGCACTTATCTTGCCACTCCGAAAAATTCTTCAATGAGGCAACCCAATTAGCTAGTTCCGTCGAGATAATCTTCGACTTCTTTAGGCAGTCTTCGCTGCGTCGTGGTTCTGCAGTCGATGACTCTTTTTCGGCATTGGATGAATTAAACAGTGGATTAAGGCTAGTTTTTCTAGCTAATTTTTCTTTTGCTAACTTGCTATACCTTTTTTCAGCAATTGTCGGATTTCCTCTGTCAACGTGTTTGAAAAAGACCAGAAGGAAAATTTCTCGCTCTCTAAACATGTAATGAGCTTGTTTGTGGGTTTTGCGCTCTTTCAAGCACCAGTTGGCACTTTGCCCTCCAGCTTGGATGGATAATATTGCTTTTCGGAGATTTTTCTCTGTCAGAATATGAAAAGTTTCGGAGGAAGTTGAAGGAATTAGAGTCTATTTATTGGAATATTCGCCGCCTTAATCTCGCTTGCATTTATGGAACAACAAATTGTTCTATTAAGGTATGCCTAATTCTTTTAGGAAAAACTGTGCAAGTAATGCTTTATTGGAAGAGACTTCGTCAAAATATTGGACCTCCAGCGAGGCGTCTAATAGCATTACTTTCACAATTTTCATGGTCAACCTATGGTTTTAGGAAAGCTTTATGTGTCCCCAGTTTTCGGAGTTCCTTGTGAGGTCAGCTGTTCGCGTTTTACTTCAAGATAATACATTAGGAAGCTTGAGCAGCTCTAGAAGAGAACATCTTTTGAAGCAAGCCATGGAAGTCGGTGTTTTAGTCTTTTTAACTTTTTTTTCAAACCCGTAATATATTTAGAGATGCGAATTGTCGCCGTTGACCTACCGCTCTCCTTTGTTGTATTGCGTTCAGTGCAACGTTTGTCGGTGAGTGGCCAAACAGTGGCATCTGTTGACTGTTGTATGCGTTCTCTTACACTCGCTTACGATGAGTTCAAGGACTTTGGTCATCTTTTCTTTCGGTAAGAATTATAAGTCATTCAATAAGTCCAATTAATTCACTATTACGTCATTAGAAATGAGAAATTGTTGATTCAAGCGTAAAAACGCTTTTAAAATCCATATTTTGCTACTGATTTTTACATTGGTTTCTATAACTATGCCTCAATTTTTTTTAGAGAATGGCGCCAGCGCAGCTCTCACTACTTAGCTTTGAAAATGCCTACTTATTGGCATAAGGCACTGTATTTCTTCGAATCTTCTGCACCCTGCATTCGACAATTCGCGAGGCTCTGTAATAGTAGGAAGGACGAAGAAATTACTAAGAAATTTCGTTTCGACTCTACAGCAGGTCTTATTGAAGCTGTATCACGTCTCCCCGAAGGTTTTTCGTGTTGATCTTCCCTCAAAATCTTTTTCGTTCAGAACTTACATATCTCAATTTTTCTTTATGTGAGGACGGATCACTGTGGTTGACAAGATGTCATAAGTTACATGAGCCGATAGTTGTTTTCATCACTAGAGTTCAACAGGTCATTTGTTCTTAACGATTATATTTTATTTTTTTAGACTTGTTTTGCAGAACAACCCTATCATTGAAGAGATGCGAACATATTGATAAGAAGCGACGAATCTGTAGCTGGTGGTATTACTGACTCAGTAATATTTTGGGACGTTCGCAAGAGGTTGGACAAGCAAGTTGAAGTTAGTTCCTTTTCCTAGCAAATTTAAAAAAGAAATTAAAATTTGTTCAAAGGCACTGCTCCACAAGATGCAGCAAACATGGTTTACTAAATCTCTGGCACCTCTTCTTCTTCCTCTAAACTATGACTTCAAGGATCTGCTAGGGAAGGTGTCGAAGTGGTGGAAACAAAATTAATTAAGGCGGGATACACCAAAAAATCTGCTGTGGTTAGCTTTTAAAGTGGCTTTGGTTTCATATGATGCGGCTATTTAGACACTAACCAGGTTGATGGACCAACTGGGAGAGCAGGAATGGCTAGATCTATGCATTTATTTTGGCGAGCTCGAAGAAGTCAGGTCAGATCTCATTCGAAAGATTCAAAAGTACTGGAAGTCTCTCTATAATCTATTGGTCTTTGAAGAGAAGAACGAAATAAAAAGGAGAAATATACCCTAATGTCTTGTCCACCAGTGAGTTTATGTGGAACAGTTTTTCTTCTTATTGCGGTCCACATTAATTTAGTCACTAAGTTTTCTGCCTTGGGAATGTCTTCCTATATATGAGAGGTCTCCTCTGGTCACTCGAATTCCATCTTTCCATCTGTTTGAGCACATATCACAAGGAGCTCATAATGTGGGCAATATATGGCTGACTTGGGTTTTATCTACTCCCTTTTTAGATTCCGAAGACTGTTGATGGTCGCAACTCATTCTATGTTCTAAATCCAGGAGGTGATTTGGCAAATACACAGAAAAGATTAACTTCTTTCGTAGAAAAATTCAGCTGGACTGGTTATGATATCTGAGTATGTCTTCAATTCTTGTACTTACTTATTTTAGGTGTCACTGGTAGCGTGCCATCGAGGGAAGAGCTCAAGGGTGTTGGCTAAGCATGATCTGTTTCTGTAATTTTTTATTGGGAAATGGTTTATAAGAAACTATGTATATAGCTACATGGGTCACGGTAGTGGTGGAAGGCATTTTGGCAGATCTTCGATTAGGGAAAGCGATTGCAAAGCGGTTTCTATATTGATGGGGTGTTCGAGGTAATGTGTTATTACTTTTAATTTTTCTTTCTATCTTGATTCTTTTAGTGCCAGAATTATCGATGAAGGCCCTGGTTTTGATGGAAGATCTGCTATCTATGAATATTTGATTGCGAAATGTCCATGCGTAGTTGGATGCTTGTGGATGGTTACTGACGGTAGTGTTAAGAAGATTTATTTCTTATAGTCTTTCATAATTAACAGTTGCAGGGGATATCGATCGATTTTTCATTGCACTCGTGAATTCTGCTTCGGACAAATCGCAAATGTACCAGGATCCTCTCTGAGCGAAACATCGACTGCATCTGTAAATATTCCTGCGTCTAAAAGATCTGCGACTAAACGTGGTCCAAGAAAAAAGGAGACTGCCATGACGTCCTTACCATCACCGTACAAAAGTCTCCGATTAAAAAAGTTGATGTACTTAAAATTTTTAGATTAGACACTTGTAAGCTGCTCATTCGAGGAGTTGTCGAGGCGAGGAAGTCCTGCAAGTTACCCTTTCTAACAGGTGGGGCTGTTGTGAGCTATGGACTGCCAATATCGTCTCTTCTGTCGGTCAAACAACTGAAATCGTCTAGAGAATTTTTATCTCTCACATACTTGCCTCTCGATTCTGAACTGATGTGATTAAAGCTCTGTGAAAAATAAAGATTTGACTAGCTGTGTTTTTGACTTTTTGTGAGAGGGTCGGAGGTGGGGATGCGTGTGTAAGAGACTCGAGCTTTTTAGAGAGCTGCAGATCGTTGTTTCAGACAGTCTTGACCTAGGACGACGACATTCAGATGATCGCTCCTGACCACCTTGTGTTCAGTTTAAACAGGTCTAAATCTGAATTACAATTGGTCGCGAACTGTACCCTTTTGGACCTTAAACTTTTCCTTTTCCCTTTCCAAATTCACTTTATTCAGTTAGGTTCCACGATTGTGTAAATGAAGCCCATACAAAAAAAATTCTATGAAGAAGTAAGCCTTTTACGTGTGTAGCCCATTAGAAATTTGGCGCTACCATGTCAGCGAAAAAATTAATTGCGAAATAATAGAATTGCGATAAGGCTGAATTGCGCAAAATACAATTGCGCAAAAATTAGAATTCGTAAAAAATTGAATTTATTTTGAAATTATTTCGCAAAAATAGGGTTTTCGAAAAAAAGGTTTGACAAATATTTGTTTGCTAAATAAATGGTTTGTTCAGAGTTTTCTACTTTAAGCACTTTTAGCTTTTTCCTGAATTTTCGGGTGGTCCACTTGGATGTCCCCATCCTAACCCAATTCCTGGTAGGTACCTCTTTGTCAGGAGGGCGTCCACCTGGGTGACCTAAAAAATGGAAGTAAAAAAATTAAGTTTACACTTAGTGGGACTAGAACCAGTAACCTCGGTGACGGCGACCCTCCCCAGCAACCCCTCCCCAATTTAGACCAGGTGGTCGACCACTTGGATCAAAAATTTTTTTTACGTTTTCGGGTTCCAAAACAATTTTTCTGCACTAATTCGAGCATGCTGAATATGGTTTGACAGTGCTAAAATCACGTTTCATCGAGAAATTTTTGAGTTATCGCTAACGATTGATTTTGATGAATCAATCGTTAGCGATAACTCAAAATTTCTCGATGAAACGTGATTTTAGCACTGTCAAACCATATTCAGCATGCTCGAATTAGTGCAGAAAAATTGTTTTGGAACCCGAAACGTAAAAAAAATTTTTGATCCAAGTGGTCGACCACTTGGTTTTCCGGTGGTCCACTTGGATATCCATGTAAATCGCCACTCCAAATTTTTGAGGTTACAGGCTCGAATCCTGGTGGTAACAGACATTATTATTTCTTTAATAACAATTATAAACTATTCTGTAAAAGACCAGTAAGCCTCAAAGTGGGTAGGGTAACAGCTGGTACCTCCTCTAGACCATTAAAACCAAGTGGTCGTCCACTTGGATCAAATTTTTTTTTACATTTTCATGTTCCAAAACCTATTTTCTGGACTAATTCGGGCATCCTGAAGATGGTTTGATAATAGTAAAATAAGGTTTTCTCGGATATTTTCTGAGTATTGGGGAATAATTGATTTTACTAAAACTCGATTTTACCAGAACTCAAAAAATACTTTACAAAACGGCATTTCACCACATCAAACCATCATCAGCATGTCCGAATAGTTCAGAAAACAGGTTTTGGAGCATGAAAAACGTAAAAAAAAATTCCACCTGGATATCCACTTGAACCACGGGTACCTACCCTAGGTTTTGGAGTTTCTCACCAGGACTGCTATAGGGCTCGATGATTTCATTTCGCAGACTAAAACTAAGAGATTAACTACGGTTATACTTACACAAAAGGCGCAAGGAATGTGCCGTGAACAAGTATCAAAATAATGAGCAAATCCAATGATTAGCAAACCAAACTATCGCAAACTTATATTTTGCGAAATAATTTCAAAATAAATTCAATTTTTTACGAATTCTAATTTTTGCGCAATTGTATTTTTGCGCAATTCAGCCTTATCGCAATTCTATTATTTCGCAATTAATTTTTTCGCTGACATGGTAGCGCCAGAAATTTAGAATTGAATTTGTACATAACGACTACAATGTGATGAACGGGGTGCGCGACAATTCACCCAGCCGATACACCCCCAGTTTTAAATGGATAATCATTTTTTTATGGCGCAAATTCACTTTATTTTGACGCAAATTACTAGAGATGACGACGCTGCGATGTATTGCATCTAGGGTTCGACATATGTGGTTAAAAAACCACATGTGTGGTTTTCGGCGTTTTCGCGCAAATTTTAACATTCAAAAACCACATAAAAAACCACATGTGGCTTTTCATGTGGTTTTTTTTCACCTTGTATTTTTGTGGGTTTTTTGTGGTTTTTGATGTGGTTAAAAAACCACATGCTTTTTTATGTGGTTTTTTTGTGGTTATTTGTGGCTTTTTGATGTGGCTAAAAAACCACATCTCTTATTTCATTTCTGATACTCTTTTAAACAGTTTTTTTAACCTTTCATCAACATTTTTTTGATTTTCTTGCATTGTAACACACACTTCCTTGAAAAGAGCCAGAGTATTTATCAATTTTTGTTTTATTGTAGCACGGATTTTTTAAATAAAGCCAGGGTATTTAATGAGTTTTTTGCATTGCGAGAACTGAACGAAGCGTAATAATATTCGAAATGTGTTCATCTGTAAATCTGTTTCTTAGTTCATGCTTGACCCAACGCAATGCCGAAAAAACCCTTAAGTTGAATAAAACCCCAAGTTGAGCCTCTTTTTTGACAGCATCCATTATCTTAATACTTTAAAAAATTTATTTTGAAATTTTTCAAAAGCTACTCAAACCTCGTTCATGCTCCAACGTTGGACTTTCTCGCATAATGTACCTAACTGTGATCGTATTTGAGGGTCGACAAAAGCGGAACAATAAACCATGTTTTTATTTATTCCTTTTAATTTCTTCTCAGCGCTTCAAGAGCAGCTTTCGCTAAAGAACTTAGAAAAGAATTGTTTTCGATTAAATTAGTCAAGGTATGCTCTAGCAAGGCAACTTTTGGTAAAATAAGGCTGGACGTTATGTAGTTCTCCCCTAAATCATCGGTTTCAGACCAAATTATAGACAACTACTGATTACCTCTAATTCTCTGATTAAATCATCCAAGGTTTTAATATTGCTTCACAAGCACGATAAACATCCAAATTTTCGATAATTTCTGAGTATTCACCCAGCAAATTAAGAGCGTATTTTTGAATTCCAGCAGCAATTTTATCATGGTTTGCGAGAAAAGACCGGACCATTGATAAATTTGAAGACCACCGAGTTTCTATAGGAACAGTTAAAGCAGTTCCGAGTTCCGCTCTTAGAACTTCATTTCGCCGACCTTTGACAACAAACTGTTGCATTTTTTTTATAGAATCTTGTGCTTTTTTACAATCACGTTTGACATTTTCTGGTAAGACCGATCTGCTGTAGGGTTTCAAACTCTTTTACTTATGGTATTTGCAATGTGGCAAATGCATCGTCCGTGATTGTCACCACCGATGTCAAGCATATTACTGCCTTCATCGGTAATCACAAACGACTTAGATATTTCGTCAAGTGTGAAACCTAGCGTCATTAATGTTTCAACAAAAATTTTTTTGACTTCGATTCTATTTTTAGTAATCTCTGCAGGAAAAGGTAGAAAAGACACAACAAAAGATTTAAGTTGCCTCAAAAATGTTGTTGATTAAAAGATTTTTGTTTCTGTGAAACATACCAGCTATCGAGAAAATTTCCGGTCAACGCCATGTAATCGGCACCCTTTTGAAAGAAATCAACGGTGAAAGCGCATCCATTTTGCTTCATTATTTCATAAACATCTGTCAAAGACGATGATTTAGCTTTAAGTACAGCGCTTTCAAGTTTCCGAGTCAATGTCTTTGCGCATGGCATAATATTCTCAGATAATATAGGCAAATGAGCATTTTTGAGAGCTATTCTAAATATTTGGGTTTTATAAAAATAAAGTTGTCGCAACAGAAGTATTCCCCTTTTCCTCATTAGGGATATTTTGATAAATTTGCAAAGAATTATTTTTAAAAAATTGTGTGAAATTTAAATTTAGAGATGAGATAACTCTCGTATGAAAAAAATTCTTACACAAGTGTTGCAAATTTGTCGAGAAAGTGATTAAAGTTGACACTATCTACAACAGAGATAGCTTTAAAATCAGACACAATAATTGAAGTAAGGCACTAATCAATTCTTCTTGTTCTTTCTGAATATCTGCAGCTAATTCTGGATGCTTTGATGAATAATGCTAACCAATAGATTTACGACTTTCTTTAGAAAAAAAGATGCACAATTTTTGCAGCAAATATAGCCCGTTGGCGAACCATTCATAACAAGCTCGTCGAAAGGAGGAACACATTTCGAATATTATTACGCTTCGTTCAGTTCTCGCAATGCAAAAAACTCATTAAATACCCTGGCTTTATTTTAAAAAATCCGTGCTACAATAAAACAAAAATTGATAAATACTCTGGCTCTTTTCAAGGAAGTGTGTGTTACAATGCAAGAAAATCAAAAAATGTTGATGAAAGGTTAAAAAAACTGTTTAAAAGAGTATCAGAAATGAAATAAGAGATGTGGTTTTTTAGCCACATCAAAAAGCCACAAATAACCACAAAAAAACCACATAAAAAAGCATGTGGTTTTTTAACCATATCAAAAAACCACAAAAAAACCACAAAAATACAAGGTGAAAAAAAACCACATGAAAAGCCACATGTGGTTTTTTATGTGGTTTTTGAATGTTAAAATTTGCGCGAAAACGCCGAAAACCACACATGTGGTTTTTTAACCACATATGTCGAACCCTAATTGCATCGCACGCAGCAAATTCCGTCCAAAAACATCGCACCATCGCATCTCAAATTTGAAAAACATCGCATCCCATTTTTTTATTTATATTTAGTTCCAACACGAAAAAAGTCAAACATTTCGATGTTGTAGCGCAGGATCTTAGCTATCTTTAAAAAACTTTCTGCAAAAACATACTCTTTTGGGGCTTCCTATCGATTTTAAGCCGGGTACTTAACCAAATATTAGGAATAAACCGGGTTTTTTCATTTATCACTTAAGAAATTTTTCATTTCATCACAAATTTTTCAAAAAAAAACGCTCGGTTACGTCGTAGCGGAGGATCTTAGCTATCTTTTAAAAAAACCTTGCTGTAAAATCATGCTCCGTTGGGCTGGCTCAGGCCTGTGCATGGGCCCACTTCTTCACGGCCCGGTCGTCCTAGCCGTCTTTTCAGTCAAGTCAACTGTAAGTTCATTTCCAAACCATTCGAAAAATCAAGCAAAAAAGTGTGAATAAATTTACTATTTAACATCACTCGAACGCAATATTTCTCTTTATCAAGGAACTTCTGAAATGAACAGAGAAAATTTAATTTCGCAAATAAATTTTTTCGACTCTTTTTTACCAATTGACGAATGGCTACATGGGAATTTTTACCCGTCAAATTACTGATTTACCCAGTAAAGTCGTAATTTTTTTGTTCTGTACTTTTCATCTTTATTTATTTGTTTTCAGTTTTCACTGGAATGAAGCCCTGGAACTTTGCTAACTAACGTGTCATTTATAAATTTGATTAGATTTAAAAAAACGCAGGAAAAGGTATTTTTTCTCCTTTTCATTATATAAACCAGGGATGAGCTTTTGCGTCTATTTATATATAAACTAGTTTTTTGTTAGACGTATTTCACGTCTAGATAAAGCCTATTAAGTTTGAATAAGTCTATTTAGACGTACGTCTATTTTAGACGTAAAGTCTATTTAGACGTAAAAGTCTATTTAGACGTACGTCTATTTTAGACGTAAAGTCTATTTAGACGTGAAAGTCTAACAGAAATTTATTTGAATTTAGCTTTTTTATACCACTTTTTTGTGTTCTTATTAATTAAACAAGTCAAAATTATATTATGGCAATCAGCACAAGTAATAAATACTTCTGCTTCACACTTTATTAGTCATGAACAGTGTTTACAAATCGTGTGAAACCTAAATAATAGTACTGAAACTGCAAATTTACCCATGCAGACCCCCAAACCAGGGGAGCAGGACGTTTCGCCCCCAGGACAGTTCGCCCCCGGGGCCGTTTCGCACCCGGACCGTTTCGCCCCCGGGTTGCTTCAATGTAAAAAGTGAAAAAAATAAAGGGACGTTTCACCTACTTTACGCATATGCGTAAAGTAGGTGAAACGTTCAAAAACAACAGGGGGGACCAAGGTAGTTTTTTTACGTTTTTTTCGAAAATTTTTAGATTGATTTTACAAAAGTCACGCAGCCTATCACATGAGTCACACATCCTATCACACAGCCAATTGTTTCAAAAACAGGTTTTAAGCATTTCGAAGGGTCAGCCCTTATCCCGGACCATGTACCCCCAAAAGAAAACCCAAAAGTTGTTGTAATGTAATCAACAAACATAACAAGTTGCGAAAAAGTACAAAATGAAAAATATGAGCGCAGAAAATTTACGACGAGAGCAAAGAAAACTTGAAAAACTCGCAGTCCGGGGGCGAAACGGCATGGGGCGAAACGGCCGGGGGCGAAACGGCATGAGGGCGAAACGGCCGGGAGCGAAACGGCCGGGGGCGAAACGGTCCGGGGGCGAAACGGTCCCGGGGGCGAACTGTCCTGGGGGCGAAAACGTCGCGCACCCCCAAACCAGAGCTGAGTACCAAATAGTCTAGTGGATATCCACTTGAATGTCTTGAAAATTTTTAATTTTATTAAAATTTGAGAAAAACCATTCTATGATACGTGAAATGATGTGGCTTATTTGGTTTGTTATGACCGAAACTGTGATTTTACCCACCCGAACTCAAAACCTGATGTAGTTTCTTCCTGGGTTAGATGGATATCGATCTTGCGTAGAGAGTTGAGTTTCTTAGGACCTAAATTGCAATTTAACTTATGCCGGTCCCAATGCCCGAGGTAAGTATTCTTTGAATCAGGTGGATTTTCAAGCTATCCATCTGAATAGCTTAAAAATTTATTTTTTTGAAAAATGAAAAATTAATAATTTTTTCTTACTTAAAATTGTTCTCATTGTTAAAACAAGCCAAAATAATGTTATGGAAATCAACATAAATAACAAATACTTTCGCTTCACACTTTATTGGCCATTAACTGGATTTTTAAATAATTGTAAAAAAAATTGTTTTTGATCATAGATCGAAGCATAATTATCGACGATGTCTTTTCACTGGTCAAACGATTCCTAAGGTCTGTTGCAACTAAGCTCAATGAAGAAAAAGTCCTTTCGCTTGATGCGCTAGACGCTGGAATACACAGTATTTCTCGGGCTACTTTTGACAGGATGGGATAGACCTATTTATTTTTGATTTGTTGTTAGTTATGTAGCATTCAGTAAGCTTCCTACCTTTTCGTTGTCTTTCCAGATTTTTAAAGAATCAATGTTAAATCCAGGGGTGGATGAATACTTTTCCAACTCGTCTTCCAAAACATCAACAACGTCGACAGGGAAATCGATTTGCCTCTGACCAGGTTCTGGAGCTGCAATGTCTCTCACATATTTTTGGGCAAGCATCTTGACTATTCGTCGTCCCTTAATTATGTTAAGTATTTGTTTTTCAAATCTTCGAACTATTTAAGTTGCTTCACTGAAATTCCACGTCGGCACATTATTCGTCACTTGTGAAAGCTGATTTTTCACAAGTGGGTCAAGAAACGCGGCTGATAAAGGAGCAATAATTTGCATTTCACTAATTTTTAGATCAAAAGCCTCTAGTCCAGCAAGTCCAAAGCACCCTATTAGTGTGGTATCTCCATATGTTACAACTCTTTGGAAATACGTTCTCAAATTAGCAATGCGTGAAATGATTAAGAAATAGTAACAGTTTTATCTCCCTAAAAGTTAGCTATACTCCTGTAGATACAACACTGAGCCATACCTGCAGATCTTTAACAACTTCGTTGATCGTATTCATGATATCACCGAAAATAACAAAATCATTCTGGTGGACAATTAGGTCACTTAGTTGTTCCACTAGTTCTGGTGCCAATAACTCAGTTTCTTTTTGAATCAACTCAACATTACCGAGAAAAGCATTCACCATTATTCCATTGGGAATCCACCTAGTGGTAGCAGGTGCCAAGAGAGTTTTGTGAAGCTGCTCGAAGATTGGAAATGCATCTAACGCTTGTGATAAATGTTCGAAGAGAAGACAGTTTTGAGCCAAATGTATTTAATCGTGCAATTGCTCGTTTACTTTAATCTGCTTGCAGCATATGGTGTGACCGTTCTTTTAGCTATAGTACTTAACATATGGCACCAACATGAATTGTATTTTTCTAAAAACGGGCGCAGTTTATTTCGGCTAAAATCAGCTTACACCGTATAACCATTTTAACAAAAAGTAATTTGGCAGGAATATTTTATACAGCAACATACCCTCTGCCGAAACGCTAACTTCATGTTTGCTCCTTCATCGGTTATCACCGCAATTTTTTTCGTTTCATTTTCATCAAATCCAAATCCTCCCAAAATCTTTACAAACTCTGCATATACATTGTCAGCTTCCTTTGTAAAACCTACTGGAAAGCTTGAAAAACGCCGAAAAGTTTCTGAATTTAAAAGTTTCTGAATTAAGAAAAAGTTTCTGAATTCTGAATTAAAAAAAGTTTCTGAATTTCCAAGTGGTGTCGATGAAGTGAACAGTTATGACGAAAAAGCCAACCTAAAGTGCCTTTATAGAAACGTTGTTAATAATTCTCTTACTGTTTCTTGCGAAAAAATTCATTGTTGTTGCGAAGTGGACATTTCATATGGTTAAATACCATAGGCATTAAATCTTTTTCACTTTGGCCAAAATAGTAGCAACATTTTTGAAAGTGTTGTTCTGTGAGGCAACAGTTGAGAGGCATCATTTACTGTCAGTGAGATCAATCGCATAGCCAAAGAATTAGTTGACTTATATGTTGGCCAGATGCGAAAATAATTACAAGACAAAAAAAAAACTATGATTATGCTTCGATCTATGATCAAAAACAATTTTTTTACAATTATTAAAAATCCAGTTAATGGCCAATAAAGTGTGAAGCGAAAGTATTTGTTATTTATGTTGATTTCCATAACATTATTTTGGCTTGTTTTAACAATGAGAACAATTTTAAGTAAGAAAAAATTATTAATTTTTCATTTTCAAAAAAATAAATTTTTAAGCTATTCAGATGGATAGCTTGAAAATCCACCTGATTCAAAGAATACTTACCTCGGGCATTGGGACCGGCATAAGTTAAATTGCAATTTAGGTCCTAAGAAACTCAACTCTCTACGCAAGATCGATATCCATCTAACCCAGGAAGAAACTACATCAGTTTTGAGTTCGGTGGGTAAAATCACAGTTTCGGTCATAACAAACCAAATAAGCCACATCATTTCACGTATCATAGAATGGTTTTTCTCAAATTTTAATAAAATTAAAATTTTCAAGACATTCAAGTGGATATCCACTAGACTATTTGGTACTCAGCTCTGGTTTGGGGGGTGCGCGACGTTTCGCCCCCAGGACAGTTCGCCCCCGGGACCGTTTCGCCCCCGGACCGTTTCGCCCCCGCCGTTTCGCTCCCGGCCGTTCGCCCTCATGCCGTTTCGCCCCCGGCCGTTTCGCCCCATGCCGTTTCGCCCCCGGACTGCGAGTTTTTCAAAGTTTTCTTTGCTCTCGTCGTAAATTTTCTGCGCTCATATTTTTCATTTTGTACTTTTTCGCAACTTGTTATGTTTGTTGATTACATTACAACAACTTTGGGTTTTCTTTTGGGGGTACATGGTCCGGGATAAGGGCTGACCCTTCGAAATGCTTAAAACCTGTTTTTGAAACAATTGGCTGTGTGATAGGATGTGTGACTCATGTGATAGGCTGCGTGACTTTTGTAAAATCAATCTAAAAATTTTCGAAAAAAACGTAAAAAAACTACCTTGTCCCCCCTGTTGTTTTGAACGTTTCACCTACTTTACGCATATGCGTAAAGTAGGTGAAACGTCCCTTTATTTTTTTCACTTTTTACATTGAAGCAACCCGGGGCGAAACGGTCCGGTGCGAAACGGCCCCGGGGCGAACTGTCCTGGGGGCGAAACGTCCTGCTCCCCTGGTTTGGGGTCTGCATGGGTAAATTTGCAGTTTCAGTACTATTATTTAGGTTTCACACGATTTGTAAACACTGTTCATGACTAATAAAGTGTGAAGCAGAAGTATTTATTACTTGTGCTGATTGCCATAATATAATTTTGTCTTGTTTAATTAATAAGAACACAAAAAAGTGGTATAAAAAAGCTAAATTCAAATAAATTTCTGTTAGACTTTCACGTCTAAATAGACTTTACGTCTAAAATAGACGTACGTCTAAATAGACTTTTACGTCTAAATAGACTTTACGTCTAAAATAGACGTAACGTCTAAATAGACTTATTCAAACTTAATAGGCTTTATCTAGACGTGAAATACGTCTAATAAAGTCTATTTAGACGCGAAATCTCATCCCTGATATAAACACATATTTCTAAAATTTGCTTCATATAAAGACTATTCTTGCAACTTCTGAAAATTACATTAAGTCAAGTTAAGTTGATGTTGAAGCTAAGATCCAGGGCTACATTTTGGTATAAATTTGAAAAAATGGAAAAAAAGATCCTGGCTACATTTTGGTATGAAGCTTGAACAAATGGAAAAAAGGCTGGATCTGATGAGGTATATTTGAGATTTATGATTTCCGGGCCAGCCCGGCGATTTTCGAGCCCGTCCCGGCCCGTGAGCGATTTTGAAGTTTGAGCCCGGCCCGCGCACAGGTCTGGCCTGGCTATCGATTTTAGAGTAATTGATGGAGGTACCCAGCAGGGTACCTGGGTGGCGGTTCAGAGATGATGAGGCTGTGCAACCCATATGTTATTGGGTTGGTCAAAATTATCCGCGATATTTTATTAAGACTTATATTTTAATCAAATGTTGCAATCATATTTATTCTCTTTTTATACCATGTTGTAGCTCTGCATCTCTCTTTTAAATGGCATATTAATCTTAGCTTGATTATTTTGGATAAGTTGCCATTTAGCTCCAAACAGTTGTGAGGTCATTTTGAGAATTGACCAGCGTTTTCATCAGGTAAAAGTACGATTCGAGACGGTCGATTCGAGACAGTTTTCAAAAAAATTCAAATTGGTAATAAAAATGTTTTGACGCTACTGTCATATACCCCCCCCCCCCCAAAAAAAAGCTACTGTAATATACCCCCTCCCCCAAAAAATCGGACCTACTGTCATATAATCCCCCCCCCCCCAAAAACCGACTTTATTGGGAGTGTCTAAAAAACCATTTTTATGCAATAATTTTGCCATAAAGGGACCAGAAAAGCAGTTTAAAAGGGATTATGGGCTGTATTGGGAGAGGAAGGAAATAATACAGGGGCCACTTTTTAGCTGCTTTACCAATGTTTTTCAACTCGGGCCTTGGCAAAAATAGACTTTATATGCATTTTATGATCAAGTGAACTTCTCGGAATCATGTCTATAGGTAAGTGCGTGCGCGCATCTCTAACTCTCAAGCCCCTGCGCCCCCTTCGGGGGCGCAGGGGCTTGGAGTTGAGATGCGCACACCCACATACCTTAGACACAAATCACTCGAAAGCGACTCTGGATGCATGAAAAAGCATGCATACCAGAGTTATTATGCGGTAGGCCCAGTATTCAAAACTATGTTTAACATCTTTATTTTTTTCGCCGAAGAGCAATCCCCTCGTTCTAAAAGGCCGGGCCAGAGGCCCAGCATCCAAAAGTTCAGCCTAGCACTCAAAAAGTGCTAGGCCTATGAGTAAACATGCGAGTCCACCCCGCTGATCGGCTTGGTCCATGAAAAGTACTTATACTTATGCCTGCACCACAAGTTCCTGGGTTTGAAAGCACCCTTAGACGCTTAGAGAATCATTCTCTAAGGATCCCAACCATCTCGACAAGTGGCCCCTGTATTATTCCTTCCCCTCCCAATACAGCCCGCAATCCCATTTAAATTGCTTTTCTGGTCCTTTTATGGCGAAATTATTGTGTAAAAATGGTTTTTGACCATCCCTTAAAAAGTCGGTTTTGGGGGGGGGGGGGGTATATGACAGTAGGTCGATTTTTGGGGGGGGGGGGTATATTACAGTAGCGCTTTTTGGGGAGGGGGGAGGGTATATTACAGTAGCGCCAATGTTTTTTTTTCTCAGTCATGCCTTGAAAACATAGCAGATATATCTTTCCGTCCGAAAAAAATATTTTTTACACATCGTTTCTGTTTTTCTGTGAATTCTATGTGATTTTTAGTAAGTGAATTTAGGAGATGGCGAGCCTAGAAATTTATGCACTCAAAGCGAATCGGAAACAAAAGAATGGCTATAACTTACTGTCCAGCTGACGAAAAGCAAATGCTACACTTGGTCAAGTTACACAGGAACTCGGTCAATCAGAAAAGATGGAGTCAAGTTGCTTTATTATGTCTGCTCCGATTGTCGTTCAATAAGAGAAAAAGAGCTAGTATTTAAGTCACAAAAGCTTCCGACCATGAAAGCAGATGAAGTCACAAGCAAGTGGATTGATAGTGTCTCAAACCATCCTCATTTTGTGAAGGTCGAAAAGTCAGCGAGGTAACGATTAATTAATTGACAAGATAATCACGCCTTCATTTTAGGTCAAAAGTGTATCCTTGAGAAGGAGCATGCAAGCAGAAATGGTAAGTGGATCTAACCAAACAGTTTTCTCTGCTGTTGTGCGAATTGAATAAGATTGTGATTAGCCTAGCTGATCAGTCTGCAGTTTGTTTTTTAGTTGGGGAAATTGCAAAATAATTCTGTCCTTTTTTAAGAATACCGTCAGGAGGTTCGTCAAGCAGCTTGTGCAAATCGCTATGCCATATCACAAAGACTTAAAAAGGCCAAACGAAAAACGTTTTCCATTATTGAATAGCTTCAATGATTTTGGTCGAAGATGAAAACCGTCTGCTCACCTACACTCTCAAAGGATCTGTTCCAGCAGCGACAATTATGAAGAAAAGATGCTGCTCTATGGAGGTTGTATGTAAATCCGTATTATTCATTTACTTATAATTTTATTTTTGATGAAACTATGCTGATCTTTCTTCTTCACCGCGCCAGATAAGAATGTTGCGTGGATCAGAAGATATTGTTTGCGACGGGACATTCAAATACAAGCCTCTGGGATCGTCACAGATTTATCGAATTTTCGGGTTTGCTAAGAAATCCATTCAGTTACACTGTTATTTAAGAATCGAGATCAGAAAACGTACAGAAAAATGTTGAGAAAGAGTAATTTCTTAACTTTCCCGATATAACCACCGCTATTTATATAACCAATTTTGTAGTTCATTGCGCTCTTTGTTGCAGATAGGAAAATATATATATCAAATATGCTCATTTCGATTGTGAACCAGCCGCTTATCAGCCTTTCCAGCACAAAGTTTGACAAGCCAGTCAAAATGTGCTCTTTTCACGTGAAGTCAGCAGTCAATAGAAAGGTTATTCTAAGCACCTTTTCGCGCTCTTCAACATTAAAAAATTAGCTTTAGATACAGAGAGAAAGAATGATGCCAACATATCGGGAAAAAATACGGAGTTTAAAATATCGTTCGAATGCTAGGTGCTTTGCAGCTGTCTCCTCCAATTATCTGGAACTACGCTTTACAGATGATCAATTGAAAGATTAATCAACTTCGTGATGAAATAGAGATCAGAACAAAGCTTAGAAAAGATTTTGAAATACTCAAGTAAGACCTCAGATGATGCTCACCGATTCATTGACTTTTATAGGACACCTGGATTTCTCTTGGTGATTTCTTTTGCTTTATGAACTACGGGAGAGAGAACTACTACACAGCAGAATCTTATCATGGGAAGCAACGCCACAATCTTCGGATGCGTTGCAAGTCGGGCGAATGGGTTGTTTGCTTTAGAGAGGTCGGTTGTGTTAAAAATTTATTCATTTTATCTTAATTTGATTTAGCTGTCCAATGCTGAGAAGAAAATGCAGATGATGTAATCACCGTAACAGACAGCAGCCACGACAACGGTCGCAAGAATCAGCTCGTTTTTTCTGAGATCTCCAGTATTTAAACTCAAATTCCTCGCTGTGGTTGACAATCAAAATCAATGAGAGAATTTTGCCGAGGCGAGTGACCAGCTTTCTACTAAGGTTGGGATATCTAATGGCTATCAAGATCCGCTAGTTCCTGATGAGGAGCAAGAAAATGAAACCATAGTGAAAGCACGACGAGGAAAAATATCTAGATGATTCCAGCAAACATTGATATTATATCTGATAATT
>SADC01000563.1:0-77331 GCA_004194705.1 Ditylenchus dipsaci | reverse complement strand
CATCGCAACATCGCAAAAACACAAATGCGCAGCACTAATTTAAATTGAGTGAAATCCAAGTTTAAATTGAGTCAGACTGAAGTTTAATTGAGGTAAAGTTTAAAGTTTAAATTGGGTAAGGTTAAACTTTAAATAGAGTCATTTAAGGCACTAGGTCGTCGTTTTTTTAAAGTTTAATAGTTGCTCCGAACTAAAGTTTAACATGACCCAATTTAAACTCACCCCGAGTTCCTGTGCCCCTCCCCCCAATAATTTTTCAGGTACCCCCAAAAACCATACTTTTTTTTGGAAAAGTGGTGAAATTATTACGTGTTGTCCCTGAGCCTTATGCTTAAGGCCCAAAGCCTAAGCCTAAGGGCTAAGCCTAATTCCTAAGCTAAAAATTATTGGGAGGGGGGGTTGAATATTATTACAGGACGGTTTTTTTGGGGGGGGAGGCTATATTGCAGTAGCGCCAAAAATTCAACTTACAAGCTATAATTAATGGTTTCCCTATTTTAAAAATTGCCTCAAAATTAATATATACAACAGCTGTTTTCTCAGAAATTAAAATTTCAGTTATTGCGCCAATTGGAATTTTAAATGACGTAATCTTAAAATCTCACCGAAAATTAAAAAATTCGGTTTCAAATATTACAAGCACAAAACTTTGTCCGAAACACTGCTACAGCTTTAAAACTTGTCAAGACGAAAAAATTTTTTGGCGCGAGTTCAAATTTCTAAATGCAACTTTTAGATTTTTTTTATTTTGAATAATCCAACATTATACCCAGTCGGCTTATTAAGAAATTTTATTGTAAACGATAAATCAGACAATTCTTCATAAGAAATGGACAAAATACGGCTGTACGAGCTTTCGTAACAAGACATTTTCGTAAGAGCGAACTTTCGTAAGAGCGAACTTTCGTAATAAACATTTTCGTAAGAAAACAGTTTCGTAACAGCGAAAATTCGTAAGAAATTTTTCGTAACAGCGAATTTTCGTAAGAAACTTTTTCGTAGCAGCGAATTTTCGTAACGAATTTCTTTCGTAAGAGGAAATAATCGAAATTTTTTTCACTCTTATTCAATTTTCCTAATTCAGGATTTCATCTGATTCATTTGTTTTGGCCTTTCTGTCACTGTTTGACACTTCGAACAGTTAATTATGACTATAAACTGTATGAGCACAAAAAAAGGTAGGCATAGGTCATATGACTGAAAATTTCGATAATTAGCTGACCCCCGGATTTTTCATCCATTAGGAGACCAGCAGAAATGCCCAAAAGCATGGTGAAAAACTCCGAGCTAGAATTCATATATTATATACTACACATAGCCATCCATTAGTGGCATGTATGGTGCAGTAGGTAAGTTGATGGAATGAATTTTTTTCACCAGTGGTTCGATTCCACCCTCTGACTGTTTCATTTTTTTTCTTGACTATTTTTGGTCAAAACATCACAGAAGCTATAAGAAACATCAAGGAGGATCGAAAAAGCAAAAAAAGCAACTTAAATATCACTAATGTTACTGAAAACCGCGTTACGAAAAAGCTTGTTACGAAAATTCGCTGTTACGAAAAAGTTTCTTACGAAAATTCGCTTTTACGAAAATCGCTCTTACGAAATTGTCTTCTTACGAAAGTTCGTACAGCCAAAATACACAATAAAAACCAAATAAACGCTTATTTTTTGACATAGAATTTAAAATAGTCCGAAAATTCGTCCATCGTTTTAAGTTATCGAAACCAGAAAAATAGGGCTATGAAACATAAATTCTTTTATCATAGCTTTCTCAGCAAAAAAGTTGGCCCGGAAAAGTTTTCTCAAAAAGACAAGAACGTTGAGTTTTCATAAGATCAACGGGGGTGGTCAAAAAAATATAGAAAAATTAAATTTTCCAAGCGATTTTTCGCAATAAATGTTGGAAACCTTCACAGCTAAAAGAAAACTCTGAACTTTCTGCACCGGATAGTACAAACACTAACTTTTGTACCAAAAAGATGGACAATGGTCATGGTGCAAGAAAAAAGTTTTCAAATATTTTTGAAACAGGATTTTTGAATGAAATAGCTCGAGCTCGACCTCGACCTGCCTATGTAAGCGTAGCATAAATTGGGCATTACTAATTGCGTCGAAGCATGATGGCAGCTTAAAAAACCTCCGGCACTGATTTATAATCGGTGCGGTGCGCCCCGAGGCGGTGGTCTGGAAACACTGGGGCTTTGGGCGGTGCTGGGGCGAAATGGCCTGCTTACCCATCGCTTGGTGATCACAGGTTCAAAGTCTTCTCAATTTCTATAAAAAGAAGCAAATTCAAAATTATTACAACGAGAAGTGACTTCAAAGACATATAAAGTCAAATGATTTTATATTGCTGTTCTTAAAGGGGTTATCCAAACCTGGCAAATACCTCCTCTATTTCCCGCATAAACAAGTCGCTCGATTGCCCGATTTGCCATCAGTGTGCATATCATAAGCAATATCCCCTGCACAAAACGATAAATGAATGTCTAGCTTACACTATAACAAATTAAATCTATTTTACCATGTGAAGATCAAGTCGAAGTCCGAGCGATTGGCTGCCTTTTTCAAGTCAGGAATAGAAACACCGCTGTAGATGCCTAAATCCCCAAAGATGCAAACTCGGAAAGAGAAGTTAGAGCCACGCGGGAACGTGCGAAAAGAAAAAGTTTTGCTCCAGCCATCACTTAAGCCCACTTGATAATCTAAATAATTCTGATCCTTTAAAAAAGTAAAAAAATTTCTCCGTGCGACATTTTGCACTTATTATGAAAAATACCGTAAATCCTCTAATAGAGCCCCCGGGGCTTTATTTTTCAATCCCTTAAAAATCTTGAAATTGTCAATCAAAAATGGTGCTAACTTCTGAAACTCTAGTCAAAAATCGAGGGGGGGGGGCTCTATTAGAGATTTACGGTATCGTTTGACTAAAAACCTACAGTATTTTGTCTCATTTATTAAAGGGGGGGGGGGGGGGGAAAGGCCATTTAGGTTTGAAAAAGTGGCTTCCATGGAGCAGTGCGTAAGTGCTCGCGTTTTTTGGCCTAAAATGGTATTTTTTCGGTGTTGCAGGTTCAATCCCACGTAGGGGCACACTATTTTTTTTTGGCTTGTCTGGACATTTAGAGGTAATTAGACTTTTTTGACGCCGAAATCGGGATCAGCGACCCAAATTACCTCTAAACTGCCCAAAAAAGCCAAAAAAAATAGTGTGCCCCTACGTGGTTTGAACCTGCAACACCGAAAAAAACACCATTTTGGGCCAAAAAACGCGAGCACTTACGCACTGCGCCATGGAAGCCACTTTTTCAAACCTAAATGGCTTCCCCCCCCCCTTTAATCCTCGCATCTCAGCACTGTGCATATATCTAATTTTGCTATCAAAGCTGAATGGAGTAGTTTTCCCTTTTTGTAATTGACCTCCTAATTTTCGCTTTTGCCATATTTTACACTTGCAGAAGCTCAAAAACTTATTCCATTAAAATAAAAGGTGTATTGATTCTACTAACTTGAGTTCATGGTACCCATGAAACAGTCACTCTGTATACATGGCCAGACAGATCCAAATGAACTTGTTGTGGGGATACAACAAGTTGTTGACAACAAACTAAATGTGCATACACAGCTAAGAATGCTGTTGCTAAGCCTGATGGCAGCTTAAAAAACCTCCGGCACTGATTTATAATCCGGTGCGGTGCGCCCGAGGCAGTGGTCTGGGAAACACTGGGGCTTTAAAGTTGAAATGACTTGATTGTCGATTAACCATAAAAGACGCAATCTTTAAAGATTAAACTAAAAATAAATGTAATTTGTTATTCATTTAATTTGTATGGGAAGGTGTGGAATTGGTAAAAGAAGGGAGATAAAAACAAAAGCCAGCTGAATCAATAGACATAGTTAGCGTGGATACCGCAGTTGGATACATTTGCAGTTGGATACCGCAGTTGGATACAGTTGCAATGGATACCGCAGTTGGATACATTTTTGGGACGACTATCAACTCTTGAGTGTTTTTACTCGTGACTATCAACTCGTGATAGTTTATAGTGATATTGCGGTGGTGGTAGATTGTAGTTCATATGTAGTGGTACCTAAATAGTAGTAATCAGTTGGCAGTACCCAAGTTGCATATTTGACTATTTTTTGTAATGCATCTGACCATGTTAGTAGTTGGATATCTCTATGCCCCATATACTAACAAATCCAATTTTGGTACAAACAAACAGGACTCCCCATACGATTTTTAAGTCACAAAGGTTGGTTTTGAATTTGAACTGAGTTTCGATTTGATATACTATCACGAGTTGATATTCACGGGTTAAAACTCTCACGAGTTGATATTGGATAAAACGGAATATGCCACGTTCTGGAGAAAAAGTGCCACGTTTTAGTGAAAAAGTGCCACGTTTTTTCGATTCTAGTCAAGAAGGCGAAAAGTGCCACGTTTTAGTGAAAAAGGGCCACGTTTTTTTTTAAATTTGCCTAATTTTGCACAGATGCCTGATTTTATTTGGTCGCTTTGTTTCCAAAGACATATCCATAGCAAGCTAATGGTAATTTCAAAATTTCAGGTGTAAATCATTGATTTATCTAAGAAACCTTATTGTCAGAAAACGTGGCAGATTTTCACAAAAACGTGGCACTTTTTCTCTAAAAACGTGGCACATTTTCCTAAAACGTGGCACATTTTCACAAAAGCGTGGCACTTTTTCACTAAAACGTGGCACTTTTTCGCCAGAACGTGGCACTTTTACGTATCGTCCGTTGATATTTACCACATTTTTGAATTGATAGAATTCATATAAGTTCAAAAAATATTATTTGTTAAAAAAGAGGCCGAATCAATGCAAGCTCGTCAGGGAGTTCCTATTGTTCGATAGTTTTTAGCTAGTTGGCTAGCATCTCGTGACTGTTTTCATGCGTAAAAAGACCTTTTATATTTTTAACATTTCATCATTTTTAACACGTTTTGTTCTGCAGCCGACAGTTTCGTGAAAAGTCCGATCATCCAAATATCACTCATCTAAAAATTATTTACAGGGTTCACAGGGTAAACAATGTTTAGGAACCATGAGTGTTAAAGTAGAGAGTAAGTAAAAGTAGCAAACTAAACAAGACGACACGGAAAATTATAAAAATTGTGATTTTAACCTATTTTCTCTAACTAATCGTGATTTCTGCCTTTACTTTCTCTGATTTAACAGGCCTTCGATTTAACGGTCACCCTCTGTGGGCTCGATTTGGCTGTAAGTCTGAATAACATGAATAAATGTAACTCAATTTAACGGTTTCTAAAGGCCGGTTCCATAAAACCATTTAATCGAGAGTTTACAGTACGGTAAGTACTGAAAAACTCATCAGACACACACATCTTGTAAGAACACTTATGTGAAATTCGAATTCAGTATTTGGCAAATTCCGGTTCAGGGTTTTTGAAATCGACCAGGGTGTTTTTTGGTCGAAAATCAGTCAGGCGGGTCACTGATTAGGGCTTTGCAATGTTTCTGTTACTACTGAATTCTATCAAATTCGAAAATGTATCCAACTGCGGTATCCAACTGCAACTGTATCCAACTGTGGTATCCAATCACAATTTGTATCCAATCCAATGGCAGTCATATCAGACAGATCCCGGATCAGTATCGAGTGAGCGATGTTTCGCATGAATTAAATTTTAAAACACTCATTTCAGTGTTTTTCTCGATAATTGTCTGGCAGTCTGGCAGTCGACAAAGTGTTGTACAAAATTAAATGATAAAGGGGAAGTGACTTCCTTACCTCTTTCTTCAAAATAGCCAGCTGTATTTCAAAAGAACTATATCAACTAAGAGAAAAAAGAAGCATAAACATATGCTAATAGGATGACTCATAACTCTTCTTTCTACTGATAAAACACTATTTTTGTTATCATTTTTTACAACAAACCCAATCATTTTTACCCTATATACAACCTTCCCGAAAAAAATAAAAAATTCAATTTTTTTTGAAAATTAATTCGGGCAAAAATGGGTTAATTGTGCGATTTCATGCAAATGACTAGCTGCAAATGACTGAGTTGCACGTCAAAGAGTGCTTTTTGTCTAGAATCCATGATTTTGGACTTTTCTTTAATTGGTCTGATTGATATTTGCTGAAATTTTTCTCTGCAAAGCACATTTCTATAGGCTCTTTCGGAATATCCTACAAAGAAAAGGTATACTTGAGTTAGCATAAATTTTAAAAAAACATCGAACGATGTGCAACTCCATGCCATCCTACCCTTCAAAAATACTCATTTTTGCTTTATTAAACTGTCGAAGTATACTTCTTTTTTTACGTAATTTTTCTGTGAAAATATTTGTATCAGATTTCTTATGAAATTCTGACTCTGGAAAGTCACTTACCCAGGGATCCCATATCTACTTATTTATAAGAATTCTACTTATTTCGGCCCCCCCCGAATCTTAGTTTTTTTTTATTTATTCTAAAATTATTCGAGAGCTACTGATTTTTTGTACCGAAAAATCTTAGTTTTTTGTTGAGTTGATAGCTTATCCAAAACTAGAGATTCAGAGCTACATGATGATCAAAAGAAAAAAATTACGGCAAGACACCGAGAAATACTCATTTTTACGATTTGGGGGGATAAATGAATGATTTGGAGGGGTAAAAGAATAATTGGAGGGGGAAGTACTTACAGCCGTCGTTCACGTTACCGAATTTCCTGTAATAAACGCCCCGCTCCTCGTTCAAAATCGTGTTCTTGCGTTGTGTTTTTGACCCACTTTTTGATTACTTCTCTCAAGCAAATTACCTCTCATTTTGTAGCTCATCTCACTCACAGCCCACTGAAATTCGAATTTTTAGTGCAATAGCGAAAAATTGCGCGAAATTCAAATTTTTTGAAACTAGACACTTTTGAAGTACCTCCATGTCTTGCTTTTTATATAGATGTTTTATCTACTGCCTATGCAGGGCTTGTTTCTAAAAAACTCCCAACTTATAGGGCTTTCGAATAAGCCATCACTTGCCCGTGAAACAATCAAAATTTGAGAATTACAATTGATTTCCGTGAAAAAATAATTATTTTTTTCTTTATCTAGTCTACTTATTCGAGATCATAGGAACTTTTTTCGTCAATTTGATCTAAAACAAAACCGGAGACTCGATAAAGAGTAGATTTGCTACATTTTGTACCAAGGAAGTATACAAAAAATACAAATTTTTGGCGTTTTATACAAAAGTTAGATAGAAACTCGAAACACCCTATTTTTATTCGGAAAAATTGCCACTTGTTTGCTTTAAACGGTCTCTAGTTTTTCTTAATTCTGAATTTAAAAAAATCGGTCTGATTATTCTTGTAGCCGAATGTCTGAGCTATCTTTTGGTATATATAAGACGTCCTAAAAACGACGACTTTTTTAGATTTTTGACGGAATGAAATTTTGGTGTAATTTTCAGGTATGATGAGGACTCGCAATCCAAGCTATCAAAGAAGCAGGAGAGCAGGACAGAAATCAAGAAGGGGGGAGGGCGTTTATTACACGAAATACGTACTTTGTGCCCGTTTTTCGAATTCTCACCTTCTTTGAATTTTCGTTTATCTTGCAGTTCGTTAATACATTTTTTAGTCCGCCTAGCTTACGCTGGCCTACCCTGAGCCTGAGGCCTAAGCCTAAGTAAAAAAAAATAAAAAAACATGCATCAAAGGCGCGAATTTAAAAAGGGCACAGAGTAACTTAAATGCCCCTATGCCCCAGGGTCCCAGATCTCCTTTTTCGAGTGAGCGCCTTCGAAATTTCGGCGCTAGTAGCGAATACCCCCCTTCCCAAGCATCCTACTTTAAAATTGCTGTAACTACCCTTGCAAACAACAAGTTTAGGCTTAGCCCTTAGGTTTTGGGTAGGCCAGCCGTACAGAAGTTGTGACTAATGAAGAGTTTGCGCACATTTTCCGGGGTCTGGGACATAATTTTGGGTACTTTTTACTAAAGTAAAAAAAGTGAAAATCGTTGGGGGGGGGGGGTTTTATTCGCTACTAGCGTCGAAAATTTTCTAATATTTCAAAGAAAACTTGACTATGTTTTACTAAAAAAAGCAAACGCTAATTTTGAAGCCGCTTATTAAAAAAAAAGAAGATCGGGGAACCCTGCCCTATGCTCAAACAAATATTTGACATATTTGATTTTTTTTGACCTAAAGGATATGCCAGCGTCAGTTAAAGAAATGGTAAAACCTCACACTTTTTACACAAACGCCTACGCAGCATCGAAAAAAGGTATAGTACCTTTGAGCATTTGCCTTTCCTCACCCAAAAAAGAAAACCCTTCTTTTGACAGAATTGTTAAATTGGTCGGCAGTGGGGGTCGGCAGTTGGAATGGTCGGCAGTTTGGGGTCGGCAGTTGGGATGGTCGGCGGTTGGGGGTCGGCAGTTGGGGGTCGGCAGTTAGAATGGTCGGCAGTTGACCCTCGTTCACACAAAGGGCCAAAATCATAATTATTTTTTTATGGCTTTTTTTATAAAAAATTGTCTTATCCCCCTGTGGTTTTTTATGGCTATAAAGCTTGTCTTTGGTTTTCATGGCTATAAAGCAGTTCTTATTTCACAAGTTGTGGTTCTACCAAAAATTCGTTCGGTGCTCTTGTTAGTAGAGATCTCTAACTACATTTCGGTATATCAAGTGATGCCAAAAGTCTATATATAGAGTCTATATACCGTATTTCCTCTAATTGCCCCCGGGGCGCTTATTTTCGATCGACCTCTAGGGAGGGGGGCGGCAATTATAAGGGGGGCGCTTATTTTTCGATCATAAATTTGAAGTAATTTACCACTCCAACAATGAAAGTTTTTATCCTATTTTCAAATTTTTATGATTTTCGGGCAGAATTTTTAGGTTAATTATTTGTCCAGGGCAGCCAAATTGAGAAGGAGGAAAACTGCATATTACGCATCGCGTAGGTCACAGGTTCGACTACTACCGGCTGCGCACCATATATTTATTTTCTTTTATTAATAATTTCGTGTAAAAGTCATCCTCGGGCTCTTGACTGTCCGACAAGACCATCAACGCGGGGTTTCACACCTAGTTGTAGCTTATTCGTAAGTTAAAAAATAGGCTATAGCTCCGATAATCACGGGTTTTGAGCCCTTATTCTCGAAAAGCTCCACGTTTCATATACAGAATGTAGCCAAGATTATGAGCTTTCATTTGAGTTTAAGTTTTTTAAAACTTTTACTGATGTCCAATTCAATACCAGTCAGTCATGTGCATGAAATCTCCAAATTACAGCATTTGCTGACAGTGAAGCTGAAACTGGTCGCAATTGATTGGTTAATTGATAGTCCCATTGAGGATTTCATCGAATTGGACATGGTTTTCAATGGTTTTCTTAAATTTTAGCTCTAAATTTATACAAATTTTTTATCTGTATGATAGCTCTAATGAAAGCTGAGGATGTTAGCTACTAGGGTTGGCCTCCTTCCCTCCCTCCTTCCCCTCCCCCCCCCCCCCGCTTTTTGACCAATTTTCCTTATACTCCCCCCCGCTCCTCCCCCCCGCTCCTCCCCCCCGCCAAAAAAATTGGCCACCTCCCCCCCCCGTTTCTCCCCCCCGCTCCAAAATGACCCCGTCACCCCCCGCAAAAAATCCAAGTCGAGAAAAACTCTCGGATGAGATCATTTTCAGAAGGGCAGTCGAGAAGGATCAAGATTTATCAACCAGGTGAGTGGCAATATCGTGGCTTTGACTTCAGAAGTGTTCCAAAAGCCTTCAGATTCATTCTAGATTGCTGTTTTAAAAAATTTCGGCCACGACGCTTGTAAATTAATCATGCACCCCCCGCCACTGCCCCCCGCTCACAGCTTGCTCCCCCCCCCCGCTCCTCCCCCCCGCAAAAAAAAATTGGCCTCCTCCCCCCCGCTTCTCCCCCCCGCAAATTTTTTAGTCTAATCTCCCCCCCCCGCACCCCAAAAAGCGGGGGGGAGGCCAACCCTACAAATGACCATGAATATAAAGTAAACCAACCAGAAGCCATATACTTTGGTTTTTATCGCCTCCTCCTCTACCCATTTTTGACTTCTCACAAGCTTAATTAGAATTTTCTAAGGAATCACATGGAAATGTTTTCACATTCAAATTGATCCAGAAAATTCGGTAGCTTGGGATGGTTTGACCCAGAAGAAAAAAGCATGTTTGAATGGTAGGATGGCACGGAATCAAAAATATTACCATGTTTTTAATTTTTAGCTTCCACTTTATGTTAATCTCTACATGTTTCTATATACCAATGTGTAACCACGATTCTAAATCCCTTCAAAATGGTCAAAAGAAGTACTTTTGGGTGGTCCCAAAACTCAATTTTTTTATTGACCAGAACTCAAAAACAATGTCTTTTTTTGAGCTTCTGAGGCGATCTTAGGTCGATATAGGGTGTTTGGAACATTTTAAAAAAAGCTAATTTGGGGGGGGGGGGGTTATATGCAAGTAGCGCCAAATTTCGCAAATCTGTTTTTTGCGTTTTCTTAACTCCCACGAGCTCTACATCTCAGGCTTTTAAGATTCTGGTTGACCTCCTAAAAATCTCGAGATCGACCTCCGATTTTGGCGATTATCAAGGGGTTGAAAAAAATAACCCGGCTAATTAGTAAAGAAAATACGGGTGTGGCACAAAATGAGTCTCCGACTTCTCTGAACACCCTGTATTAAGGAGTAACGGACAACAATTTATAACTCAAATCTATGTATTGAACGTAACAGAACAGTTTAACAGGAATGACAATCATTTCTTTTTTAGAATTTCAGGAACTTCTTTAGGTCGTGAATGAGCAAATGGCAACGACTGTTTCAATGCAGAGGCCAAGGACATTTCAGACTTTTTCTTTTGTCGGCGCAAGTTTACGACCTCAGGATTTATTTCTTCGTCATCACCGTCCCCTATCCTACAACAATGTTTTTATTTGTCATAAATTTTATTTTAGAGATAGCTTACAAACTATCATCTAGTATGATGTCCATCTCTTCTGCAGCTTTCTTGAACCATTCTTTTCTAGATGAGACCTGAAGAAAGTCTTTTAAAACAGCTTCTTACTGAAAACTTTACCTTCTTTAATCTAAATTCTGCAGACTCAGCCTTAGCTGCGAGAGACACTCTATGGCCGCAAGCCTCAAAAAGCTTAGGTGAATCAATTTCCAGTGTATCAATACCAGAACCTAAAAACAATATGAGGTAGAGAGCTAATATCTTTTCAAATAATACTCTTTTAAGATTTTTGCAAATCCTATGACACAGCTGCACATCCGACGGATCGACCAGTAGAACAGAGCGACCACTCTTGAAAGCGCGGGCAGTTCTTCCGCTCCTGTGGACGTAACCCTACAAATCACAACCGTTAATATAAAAAATCGAAACAGTGTTTACAAACTTCTGTCGTCTTGGGAACTTGGTAATGAATCACAACGTCCACGTTTTTGATATCTAATCCTCTTGCGGCTATGTCTGTAGCCAGCAAACAGAATTATCCGTGGCTAAATATCACAAAAATTATCGATCAAATTGAGTTTCAACACCTAGATAAGCAATAATTTTCGATTCTTTTCAAATTTAATATAAAATCAACTAATTGATAAGAAAATTGAGATACGGTGCGTCAATCAGCATGACCGCGAGCGTAGGGCCCAGTGCAGCTGGTCCTACGCGAGCTAGTGTAAAAGCAGTTAGTTGATAAGAACCTAATAACAAACCAGCGAATTTTTCAAAATTTTTAAGTCTTTTCTGTTCTTGCATCTTGGCATGAAGCATCGTCGGAGGAGGCTGAAACTGAAGCTTTTGAGCAATCCATATAGTCTGCGAGTGGCATCTATCGAGTTGGCAAACACTAAAGTTCGTCCTTTATAACGATTAAGCACATAGTAGAGATTGGCGTCCTTAAAAGAGCTTTTGGTTAAATAGAGGAATAAGCTAATACCTTTTGCTGCAGATCTGCACAATTCATTCGACATTCAACAAGCGATTGGGGCGTACTTGTCGCTTTAGTCAAGTCAACAGTTTGATGTTTTTTCCTAAGACACATGGCATCCATAAGCTTGCGAATTTTCATTGCGGGAGTCTGGGCACTAGTCTTGCTACCATCTGCTCTTTGGATTGGTTCATGTGTGAATGTGAGCGTCGCCGAAAATATAAGAGTTTGCAGATGATCTTTAACCATATAGGAACGATCTTCCTCGGCATAACTAAATGAAGATAACCAGGTAACTTGAGAAACAAAGAGGGTAGGAAACAAAAACCAATTAATTCGCTGCACAATTTTGTCTAGTTCTTCGAAATGGCCCTTCTCAAGCATCCGATCAATTTCATCAACAACAAGCACTTTCAACCCAGAAAGGTCATCCAAATGTTCCTCGCCCTTAAATAGGTCAGTTAAAACATTTTTGGAGCACTCTTAAACTAAAGATTCACCATATCCATAATTGACCACAGTCGACCAGGCGTTGCAACAATCACTTGAGGCTTTGACTTGAGCATACGTTCTTGTTTCTGCTGACTTAGACCGCCCACAAGAGCAATAGAACGGAGGTGTGGCTCCACAGCAAACTTGGTTAGGAGCTTTATCTCGTTGTGAATCTAAAAACTTAAAAGGTTAAAGCACAATGTTAAGCTTCACTTCGATACCTGCATGGCCAGTTCTCTCGTCGGAGTGACGATTAATGCAAAAAGACTGTTCACACTTTCTTCTTTTTTGATTTCCCTCATTTGTCTCAACCACTTTTCAAAAATTGGTATAGCAAAAGCCATAGTTTTGCCGCTCCCCTGGTAAAAAAAACGTCGGTAAATATAAGTTGCAAACTCTTAAAAATGTCTACGGTTTCTGCTGCTCCCAAGACATCCAGCCCTTTATCCAAAGCAATTGGTATGACTTTTTTTGGATGGGTGTCGGCGCAGAAAATCTGTAAGCGCAAAGAATGAATGTAAATATTTCACTAAATTTAACTAACCCCATTTCTTGAATACCCTTCATAGTTTCTTCGCTGAGACTTAGCTCCTTCCACTCATTCCCTTTAACGTTTACCCTCTCAGGATCCTTAGACAACTTAATTCTCTTCTTGGCTGGAGGTGGCATCTTTGTAATTGAAATCTATAGAGACAATTGTTAGATGGAAAAATGCAAAAAAAAATATTGAAAATGGTTTCAGTCTGTGTATTTTTTACAGCCAGACATTTAGCAAACTTTTTCGGTATGATTTGGTTGTTTCGCCCGAATTTTACGGAAAAATTTTGCTGAATGTCAGCGGACAAATTTCACAAATTCTTCTAAATGTCCGGTTGCCGTATTTTTTTCTCAAATTGTAGGAAAACCAAGATTTGAAAATGTTTAATGATACATGATGAGGCGCAGATTTAAAAGTAATAAATAAATTGTAAGGCTAGGCTGCCTGTGTTCACAATTCAGAAACATAACCTTGGTTTTATCTTTTCGATCTGATGTAAGCTTTACCCAAGAAATTTAGAGTATATCAGAATCATAAAAATGGCGATGATTTATGAGGTTATCGATGACAGGTGGGTGTTTAACCATTTTTCCTCAGCTAATCCAGCAAATTTTAGCCAGATGGATTTCAAATGCATAAATATGGAATATCATCTAATTGTGATCCCTAAGCAAGGGGTGCAACTATATGGAGCCTTTTCTTTTCAAGTTCTCTTTGGAAACGTTAGAGCGAATGGTTACCTGTGTCCGACTAAAAAGTATAATTCCAAAAATTTTATCCCAGGTTAGTCAGAATGTTAAGAATTAAATTTAACAACAATTTTATTTATTGCAGTCAGTTTGCCCCAAGCACATGCTCCTGTATGTATTTGCTTAAGTTTTCAAGAGGCCATATTTTTGTCTTTTAGTTGTCTTTTGAGCATGAAGAGGATGTTACCACACCGTGTGCGACAGATGAAACGAGGTATTCTTTGACAGATGTCATAAGCAGTCGTCTTCGTGAGCTTGTGACCAAACCTTTGATGATCGCTGAGAAAATCGCTAATAGCAAAAAACCGTGCGCTCTTCTCTTGATCAAGCTAGTAGCAGATTCATCTTCGCGTTTTGTCAATCAACAATATGCAGGAGTAAGTTTTTCAACGCTTGGTAATACCCATGTATTCTCCGCAATTCAGATTTTTCACCCATATGGCAGAACGGAACAAAAAATGATTGGACAGACATGCTTTATGATGATGAAGAAGACTGAAGACACAGCCTTTCCTTTGCCTCCGAAATTTATGTATAGCACAGATGAATACCTCACCATATGCTCTATCATAGGAAAGATTAGCTTGGGTATTTTTAAACAGTGTGCAGTGGAACATTATTAAACGGGGTTTCTAGTTGGTGGACCAGTTTTGATCTTGGGTAATAAGGGTGTTGGAAAGTCGACGTTGATGCGATATTTGGTAAACAATTTGATGTCGAAGTATGCTCTAAGGAATGTTTTATAGAAGTCCTTTAATTACTAGTAATTTTCAGGATGAAAACAAAAAAGATATTTCTTTTGGACACTGATGTTGGACAGAGTGAGATGAATCCTTCAGGGTGTATTTCGTTGTCTGAAATTAAAAAGCCCCTTCTCGGTTAGTGCTTATTACTAAATTTAATTTGTGGGAACATATTTTGACGAAGTCAGGTTCTACTTTTGCTGCGCAGGAAAGATCTATGAAACGCAGCTTTTTCTTTGGCTCTAATTCACCAAGCACGGACATGGAGCTATATTTCAGTCAAGTTTCTAGGCTAATTGAATTATATAAAATGGAGGAGATCAACAGCAGAGAGAGACCCATACTGTTTGTGAATACTGTCGGATGGGTAGAAGGTTGCGTTTATCTATCACTAAAATATTGGGAGAGTTTGTTATGAATACTTGCAGGAATTGGCCATGACCTGATGTGCAGCCTGATTAAGTGTGTGAATCCGCTTATGTTGATTAATGTTTCATTAGATGGCGTCTTGCCGTTTATGGTGATTCTTTAGTTAATTGTTGAGAAAATGTGCTTACGGATTTTTCATTTCAGGTCCCAAAAGATCTACAGCAGAAAACAGTCACCTTAAAAAGGCAGCGTACTATGAAGTAAGTCTTTGTTAATTCTTATGTTCTGTGCTAGGATAGTGAGTGCAGGTCGTTTGATCGCCACAAAATTTGATCGCCCAAAAAATTTATCGCCACAAATTTGATCGCTCACAAAATTAATCGCCAGCGTACTAAGGCTAGTTTTCTGATCTTAATTTTTATAAATTTTTTAAAGTTTTGGCACCAAATTGTAGCCCTGAATATCAGCTACAGTTTGGCACTAAAACTTCTAGAAAAACTGTAAAAATTTAGATCCAGCACGTTTTTTTTAATACCGAGTAAGCGCTGTTTGAAGTTCAGATCTAAATGTTCTCAGTTTTTCTAGAGGTTTTACTGCCAAAATGTAGCTGACATTCAGGGCTACAATTGGGTGCCAAAACCTCAAAAATTTTATAAAAATTAAGATCAGAGAACTAGCCTTAATATGAAATCTGTGGCGACCAAATTTGTGGCAACCAATTTTGTGGGCGATCAAATTTCTGGCGATCAAACGTACTGCACCCAGGATAGTTCAAGATAAATATTTAAGTAACTTTGGAGGCCACTTGAATCCGGCAATGGTATTTTATTTATCCGAAAAGGGATTAACTAGTGATGTATTTTGATCAATTCAGCTTCGTCAATTTTTGATGGCCGGTTACATGGCGCAATGTTTTTCTCTTTATGTATGTCCTAATTCTATATAGCTGACTAGTGTTTCCACGTTTAGCCTTCGCCTTTCTGTGTTGAACTGCGCCTGGCCAATGTTTTATCATTCAGAGTGAGGTTCGGCAGTGTTTCCGTGTATTTTCATCCAGAGCTTGCTCATGTGTCAGACAGCTTGATTCTCTGCCCTCTCAATTGTGCTGTGGTTGCTCTGTGCGAAGTAGAAGAGGGATATGAAGAAGTTTGTGTTTTTCGACATCATATTTCCAGCCATAAATACAGTTGACTCCCTTCATAGTGACCCTATCCATAATGGCGTCCTGTTTATAGTGGCCAGTTAAATTTTATTCATTTGGTGAGCCACGAATATACTTTTTACAAGGGACCCACGGTAGTCGAATTTGACTGGTCGCATGGTGGCCAGTATGGAGAGAAAAGACTGTAATATTCATCGTGTAACTTATCCGCTTAACTTATTGAGGCGTTTGTCACGACTGGTGTTCTTGACTGTCCATCACTGCCGACAAGACTAACATTGCAGAAAGATGAAGCAAGCGCTGCTAATGCGATGTTGCGTTGCTATGGTTTTGGTATGATTCGTGCAATTGATGTGGAAAGAAAGGTGGTTTTCAGTACAAAAGTGCCGTCATGTTCGGTATTTCTAGATATTTCATGTCATAACACCCGTGGAACCTGAGCTGTTAACCAGAATCAAAGTGTTTGCACTTGGGCATGAATTACAGACGCCACCTATTATGTTTGATTTGAAGGTATGCCTATGTTTTAGTGTAAGTGCAGGGTGTGCCCAGAATTTGTGGGGTTAGCAACCGAATAAGTACTCGAATTTTGATATCCTGTCAAGTAGGGTTGCGCGCGTTCGTTTAATTTGGCCTAAGCCGTTTACCATTTAGGACCCGTTTATCAGATCCGTTTACCGTATAACGGATCTGATTAAACGGGCACTCCTACAGTTAACGTTTTTCAAATTTGCTTTGCTTTTTCAACCCCAACATTGTTTATTTTTCGAAACGAACGACCACTCATTTTGTAGAGCTTGTGAAGCAATATTGGGGTTGAAAAAGCAAAGAAAATTTGAAAAAAGTTAACTGTAGGGGTGCCCATTTAATAGAGGTTATACGGTATCGTTTACATTTAATGAAAATGACCCGTTTAAACGGCCGTTTAATCCGTTCAATATGTTATTTTTCCATACTTAAAGGGGGGGGGAAGCCATTTAGGTTTGAAAAGTGGCTTCCATGGCGCAGTGCGTAAGTGCTCGCGTTTTTTGGCCCAAAATGGTGTTTTTTCGGTGTTGCAGGTTCAAACCCACGTAGGGGCACACTATTTTTTTTGGCTTTTTTGGGCAGTTTAGAGGTAATTTGGGTCGCTGATTCTGAATCTGGCGTCAAAAAAGTATAATTACCTCTAAAATGTCCAAACAAGCCAAAAAAAATTGTGTGCCCCTACGTGGGATTGAACCTGCAACACCAAAAAAAACACCATTTTGGGCCAAAAAAACGCGAGCACTTACGCACTGCGCCATGGAAGCCACTTTTTCAGACCTAAATGGCCTCCCCCCCATTTAAGTGTTCAACCACATAGAAACATCGTTCTCAGACAATTTTATTGACAAACAGAAACACTCAATAAGAAGAGTAGAAGAGTAAACACCAGTAGAAGAGCAAATGAAACGTAACATACAGTCAAACCACGTTTTTACAAACCCTCAACTTAACGTAAAATCTAACATAACGAACCTTTTTTCGATGCCTATTTGGTCAGCGATTTGGGAAAATGACTAATATTCTACCCCCGGCTTAACGAGACCCGCAACTTAACGAAAAATTTTTACGGTCTTCAGTAGGTTTGGCCCCCACCGCAATTTCCCCCCGCACCCTAAAAGCGAAGGAAAGCCAACCTAAGTTTTCGTTAAGACGAAGTTAGACTGTATTAGTCATCTGCATATTCTTCGTCATCTGATTTTTTTCTTTCTCAACTTCCTTTTCATCAGGCTCTGTGGAAGGCGCGAATTTTAATTTTTTCAGGTGTCATTATCTAAGAAAGGCGATATTAAAAAGGACGAAACCAACCACCAAAACAATAATGGCTAAAATAGAAGAGCGGCCTTGCCACAAAAAAAAAGAAAAGAAAACCGTATCCCAATTAATTACTCACCCGGGTAAGTTATTTTTCGGTTCCTCCAAAATCGGGAAATTTGGAGGTCAATCTCGAGATTTCGGGGTTCTTAACCCAATTCTTAAAAGTGGAACCGGTAGAGCTCGCAGGAGTTTAGAAAGCGCAATAAACAGCTTTGAAAAAAATTTCTGTGGGCTGAGATATAGGTGCCCAAAGTTGAGGGGGTGAATTATTGAGCAGGGTGAGTTATTTTAGGAAATACGGTAAATTTGATAGTGCAGAAATGCATTGTGTTGAAATGAAACATATATTTTATAAAAATTAATATTTAAGATCTGTTCATTTGATGGTCATTCTAGCAGACCCGTTTATCGTTTAATCCGTTTATCTCGGACCTCTTTATCGTTTCGTTTAATTTCTCTTGAAAAACCGTTTAATCGTTTAAACGAACGGTCGTTTAAACGAACGCGCGCAACCCTACTGTCAACTCCGAACGACATAGGAAAAATATAAATTTTATGGTATATGATGTAAAAAATACGATTTTTGTCTGGTCCTCTCTGTGGTTTGAGTCCTGTTCTGCGGATGGCTTCTGCATGGGCAAAAACCAAACCACAGGGGAACCAGGCAACAACCGTGTTTTTGACATTATGTAACAAAAAATGTATATATTTCTTCTAAGCCGTTCTGCGTTCATCTCTAAATTTTATCTAGAAAAGAATTTATGAACAATTGGAGTCGTGAAAAAATCTTTGGACACCCTGTAGATTAGCGTCACTTTAAGCTAATCTTTTAGGGTTTCGAGCCAGCTCCTTATCTAGTTGAACTAGGCAAGAAAGTGTCAGTCGACCAGCAGAAGTTATATTCGCCATTGAGAAACATTACTGGAATGAGGAGAGCCCTGGAATCGAATCGGAACCGTCAGCAAAATGGCCATCAAAAGCATTTAAAGAGAATTTGCAGATAGATGACTGAGAAATTACTGTTTACTTCTGTAAAACTGGTGTGAAGTTTGACTTGTTAAGAAATAAAGAGTAAAATTAGACAATTAAGTCGTCTTTCTAGCAGAAAGGCACTTGTAATAAGTAGCATTTAAAGGGAATCACTCAAAGATTTTAAAAGAAATTTTTGTAATTTTAGACTAGGTATAAAGAAATCTTGATGCTACTGTCATATATACACCCCCCCCCCCTCCATATATGGCATGTCGATGTCGAAGGTGGTTACAATAGAAGTCGAAGTCGATGTCTATGTCGATGTCGAGGGTGGTTACAATGGGAAATCGGTCACCAGAATGAGAATCGGTCACCACACCATATTTTTCATATATTTTTTTCATTGTTTTTATTTTATTATATTGAAGAAGAAGTCATTTTTTTAACTACCTAACCCACTTGGATAGTATCAAAGCGTAAAAGCCCCTCCAAAGAGTATTTTTCTCAAAGCCTACCTTTTTCGGTTCACTTGAGTTTTTTTTCACCCCGATCCCTTGCAACGGGTAGTGTGCTGGTCTTCGGCCGCGAAGCAGGTAAATTATTCTTGGTATTGTCGGTGCAAAATGTGTGAAATAGGCTTGCACCCATAAGGGGTTCGAACCATCAACCTCGGTTTTGAGAAAATTTTGCGGGAATTTAAATTTTTAAGTCCAACCAAACCAGGTGGTCGTCACCGGGAGCAAAATTTTTTAATTTTTCGGGTACCAAAACCTGTTTGGATTGATTCAGGCATAGTAGTAAAATGCCGTTTTCTCGGGTATTTTTTGAGTTTTGGTAAAATCAATTGTATCCCGATACTCGAAAAGTACCATAAAAAACCTTGACCCTACTTGGATAAACACCCCCCCCCCCCACTCCCCAAATAAAATTTTTTAAAAATGTTTCCAAACACCCTATATCGACCTAAAATGGCCTCAGAAGTTCAAAAAAGACATTATTTTAACTTCTGGTCAATAAAATCGAGTTTTGGACACTTTTAAATTTTGACTTTTTACCTGTTTTACCATGTTTTGGTCACTGGAGCTGGGCAAAAATAGTCTCTAAATGCATTTTTGTTCAAGAGTCTTGCTCGGAATTATGTCTAAGGTAAGTGAGTGCGCGCATCTCTAACCAACCAAGCCCCTGCGTCCCCTTCGGGGGATTATGATTATTTAGATTATCAAGTGGGCTTAAGTGATGGCTGGAGCAAACTTTTTCTTTTCGCACGTTCCCGCGTGGCTCTAACTTCTCTTTCCGAGTTTGCATCTTTGGGGATTTAGGCATCTACAGCGGTGTTTCTATTCCTGACTTGAAAAAGGCAGCCAATCGCTCGGACTTCGACTTGATCTTTCACATTGGTAAAATAGATTTAATTTGTTATAGTGTAAGCTAGACAATTCATTTATCGTTTTGTGCAGGGGATATTGCTTATGATATGCACACTGATGGCAAATCGGGCAATCGAGGCGACTTGTTTATGCGGGAAATAGAGGAGGTATTTGCCAGGTTTGGATAACCCCCTTTAAGAACAGCAATATAAAATCATTTGACTTTATATGTCTTTGAAGTCACTTCTCGTTGTAATAATTTTTGAATTTGCTTCTTTTTATAGAAATTGAGAAGACTTTGAACCTGTGATCACCAGCGATGGGTAAGCAGGCCATTTTCGCCCCAGCACCGCCCAAAGCCCCAGTGTTTCCCAGACCACCGCCTCGGGGCGCACCGCACCGGATTATAAATCAGTGCCGGAGGTTTTTTAAGCTGCCATCATGCTTCGACGCAATTAGTAATGCCAATTTTATGCTACGCTTACATAGGCAGGTCGAGGTCGAGCTCGAGCTATTTCATTCAAAAATCCTGTTTCAAAAATATTTGAAAACTTTTTTCTTGCACCATGACCATTGTCCATCTTTTTTGGTACAAAAGTTAGTGTTTGGTACTATCCGGTGCAGAAAGTTCAGAGTTTTCTTTTAGCTGTGAAGGTTTCCAACATTTATTGCGAAAATCGCTTGGAAAATTTAATTTTTCTAATATTTTTTGACCACCCCCGTTGATCTTATGAAAACTCAACGTTCTTGTCTTTTTGAGAAAACTTTTCCGGGCCAACTTTTTTTGCTGAGAAAGCCTATGATAAAAGAATTTATGTTTCATAGCCCTATTTTTCTGGTTTCGATAACTTAAACTCGATGGACGAATTTTCGGACTATTTTAAATTCTATGTCAAAAAATAAGCGTTTATTTGGTTTTTATTGTGTATTTTGGGTTGTACGAACTTTCGTAAGAAGACAATTTCGTAAGAGCGAATTTTCGTAAAAGCGAATTTTCGTAAGAAACTTTTTCTTAACAGCGAATTTTCGTAACAAGCTTTTTCGTAACGCGGTTTTCAGTAACATTAGTGATATCTTAAGTTGCTTTTTTTGCTTTTCGATCCTCCTTTGATGTTTCTTATAGCTTCTGTGATGTTTTGACCAAAAATAGTCAAGAAAAAAATGAAACAGTCAGAGGGTGGAATCGAACCACTGGTGAAAAAAATTCATTCCATCAACTTACCTACTGCACCATACATGCCACTAATGGGATGGGCTATGTGTAGTATATAATATATGAATTCTAGCTCGGAGTTTTTCACCATGCTTTTGGGCATTTCTGCTGGTCTCCTAATGGATGAAAAATCCGGGGTTCAGCTAATTATCGAAATTTTCAGTCATATGACCTATGCCTACCTTTTTTTGTGCTCATACAGTTATTATACATAATTAACTGTTCGAAGTGTCAAACAGTGACAGAAAGGCCAAAACAAATGAATCAGATGAAATCCTGAATTAGGAAAATTGAATAAGAGTGAAAAAAATTTCGATTATTTCCTCTTACGAAAGAAATTCGTTACGAAAATTCGCTGCTACGAAAAAGTTTCTTACGAAAATTCGCTGTTACGAAAAAATTTTCTTACGAATTTTCGCTGTTACGAAACTGTTTCTTACGAAAATGTTTATTACGAAAGTTCGCTCTTACGAAATTGTCTTGTTACGAAAGCTCGTACAGCCGTATTTTGTCCATTTCTTATGAAGAATTGTCTGATTTATCGTTTACAATAAAATTCTTAATAAGCCGACTGGGTATAATGTTGTGATTATTCAAAAATAAAAAAATCTAAAAGTTGCATTTAGAAATTTGAACTCGCGCCAAAATTAAATTTTTTCGTCTTGACAAGTTTTAAGCTGTAGCAGTGTTTCGGACAAAGTTTTTGTGCTTGTAAATATTTGAAACCGAATTTTTTAATTTTCGGTGAGATTTTAAGATTATCGTCATTTAAATTCCAATTGGCGCAATAACTGAAATTTTAATTTCTGAGAAAACAGCTGTTGTATATATTAATTTTGAGGCAATTTTTTAAATAGGGAAACCATTAATTATAGCTTGTAAGTTGAATTTTTGGCGCTACTGCAATATAGCCTCCCCCCCCCAAAAAAAAACCGTCCTGTAATATATTCAACCCCCCCTCCCAATAATTTTTAGGCTTAGGAATTAGGCTTAGCCCTTAGGCTTAGGCTTTGGGCCTTAAGCATAAGGCTCAGGGACAACACGTAATAATTTCACCACTTTTCCAAAAAAAAGTATGGTTTTTGGGGTACCTGAAAAATTATTGGGGGGGGGGCACAGGAACTCGGGTTGAGTTTAAATTGGGTCATGTTAAACTTTAGTTCGAGCAACTATTAAACTTTAAAAACGACGACCTAGTGCCTTAACATGACTCTATTTAAAGTTTAACCTTACCCAATTTAAACTTTAACTTTACCTCAATTAAACTTCAATCTGACTCAATTTAAACTTGGATTTCACTCAATTTAAATTAGTGCTGCGCATTTGTGTTTTTGCGATGTTGCGATGCGATGTTTTTGGGTCCGAGGACTTGCGATGCGATTTCGCGATGTTTCAAAACTTTGCGATGCGATGTTGCGATTGCGATGTTTAAAGGGCCTGACCTCTTCCTACTCGGTGGTCCCCGCCAATTCAAAAATTTTCCCTTGATTATTGGACTTCTGTACGGATTTTTCCGCTAGGTTTCTAACAAAACTAAGCCTAAAATTTGATTTCAGGCCTAGTTTTGTTAGAAACGTGGCGGAAAAATCCGTACAGAAGTCCAATGATCGAGGAAAAATTTTTGAATTGGCGGGGACCACCGAGTAGGAAGAGGTCAGGCCCTTTAAGGCAAATTTCGTGCGATGTTGCGATGTTTGCGATGCGATATATCGCATCGAACGCAGCACTAATCATTACATCAGATGGATGTCGTTGCGATGTCGTTTCAGATTTGCGATGCGATGTTGCGATGTTCAAAACTTTGCGATGCGATGTTGCGATGCGATGTTTAAGGCAAAATTTCGTGCGATGTTGCGATGTTTGCGATGCGATATATCGCATCGCACGCAGCAACTAATTTAAATATTAATTTCACCCAATTTAAACTTCAAAATGTGAGCCGGTTACCAGGCGGAACCGAACTATTGCATCAGCGTTGCACCACCACAGCCTTACCCACTAGGCTACCATGTCGTTTAAAATGTTGCGGTTATGCATAGACTATATACCAGTATGACTGTTTCTGCAATCCTAATTTTTATAGAGTTCCTACCAAAAGTTTTTTATTTTTTCATGGTTAGAAAGCAATTCAATTTTAAATAGCACTATAAAAAACAATTGCTAGTGTTACTGCGTAAAAAGGGCTGTAAAAGGGACAGGTAAAAAGAGGGCCAGTAAAAGAGGGCTGTGTAAGGTGTCCAGATACTTAACTGTATTTTTCATATCCTTTTTTCTTCTGAGATATTTTTTGTGATACTAGTTAGTAATTGCTATTATTGTGGTTAATATTACTTAGGTACTACAGTCGAACCTCGGTATGACGAAACCCCTTGGGACCGCCAAACAGGTGGCGTTATATCGAGGTTTGACTGTACTGGTCATGCCCCACTTTTATTTGACTCTTACAGCAACTGACTGAATAACGACCGAATACTACAGTTCGAATGATCGTAGTAGTCTAAGTATGGATATCCCAATTTTTCGTACTTTCTTTTTGAAAAAAATCTTTCTTATTTTGTAACAAACTTCTATAATTTAACACGTTTGTCTGTAATCCAGCATCAGTTATATTGCATAATCCAAACCAAGTGACCGTTCATTTGGTGCGAGCTTTTATTCTGTTTTCGGGTTCTAAAACTTGTTTTTGCACTCATTCGAGCACTTTTAAGAAGGCTTTATAATAGTAAGGATACTATTTCGCGTTTTTTTAAGTTTTGTTGAATCTAACCAAATGACAGTTTTGTACCTGCAAAGTATTTTTAGATTATCGGAATAGAGTCAACCCTCGATTTAACGGCCCCTCGATTTAACGGCACCCTCGATTTAACGGCACCCAAAAATAGACCGATTTGGTCAGCATTGACTAAGATTTAGTCAAACTGAACCCTTGATTTAACGGCACCCTCGATTTAACGGCACCCGGACCCGGTCCCTAGGGGTGCCGTTAAATCGAGGTCGACTGTAGTGTACGAAAAAAGATTTTTGAAGCTGAAAGATAAGACAAAAATTTCACCCCGGGTGGAATTGCAGATTCACCACTTTAACTCTCATATGGATTCATTGGAACAAAACATCAACTTCCTTTTTTTCAATCTATCAGCCGGGGTATATATTGGTCAGAAGTATACGTTCCATAGATACCGTATAACCTCTAATAAGCGGGCACCCCTGGATTCAAAATCGTGTTCTTGGCATTGTGTTTTAGCCCATCTTTTATAGTTTGATCTCGGAAAAGTTACCACCCAATTGGTAGCCAATGAGATGAGCTACAAGATGAGTAGTAATTTGCCTCAGAAAATTTTTCAAAAAATGGGTGAAAAACAGAATGCCAAAGACAGGATTTTGAATTAGGGGGGGGGGTGCCTGTTTATTAGAGGTTATACGGTATCTCCATCGTCTTAAAAGACCTTAGCATTGGGTACCAATACCTTGGCTACTATTGCGCAGGCAGTTTCATCTAGATACCGATACCGAGGCATTCCTTTGCACCAACACCTGAGTGCCACCTGGATATCTGACGGGGTATTAAACTAATCCAGACTAGAGTTCCGGCAAGTGAAATTGCTGTTTTAGTATTACCAAACCATAAACAGCACAGGATTATGCAGGGGTTTGTAGCTTGTGTGAAAGTGGGCATTTACCGAGGGTGAAATGAGTGTGTTGGGGCAATCACTAAGAAGTAAAGTATCCGAGGTGTGATTCTGAGGACGAAAGATAATAAAAAATTTAGTGTCTTCTTGTGGAGCACCCCCAGGTGTGAAAGTGGTTTGAGAATTAATTAATTGAAGTTTGAAATGTGACCATGATACAAGTATAGGTTTTGGTGGAGTATATAATTCTTTCCTCAAAATTTAATTTTCCTCAAGAGACAATCACCCGTGATTACTCCTGAATAGGCACAGTAACACTTGGTTTTCAAAAAATCAATTTTTTTTGGTTTAGCCTTAGTCCCCCAAGGCGCAAAAACTAAAATAGTCAAGAATTTTTTAGTTTAATTCGGAGCTAAAACAATTCTACCATGTTTTTCAACATGGCTCTTGCAAAAAAAACCTTTATGCATTTTTAATTTATGCATCAATTTAAACAAGATTTTTTCTTGACAATTTTAGTTTTTTCGCCATGAGAACCAGGGCTAAACTAGGAAAAAAATTCGATTCTTTGAAAACCAAGTGTTACCCTACCAGTATTCAAGAATCAAGATCATACGAATGGTTGTCCCTTGAGAAAAATTAAATTTTGAGGAAAGGATTTTATATATCATGGTCACATTTCAAACTTCAATTAATTATTTCTCAAAATTTTGACTATCATGCGGGGACTAGCCAACCACTTTTACATGTAACCTGGGGGTGCTCTACAAGAACACAATAAAAAAAATTATTGTCTTTTCTCCTAGACAAAAGATCCTCAGAATCTCCTTGTAAGAGCAAACTACAGGGTGTCCCAAAAAACCCTACCCTACAAGGGCACCATAGGAGCATTTTCAATTTTTTGTGCACGATAAATCATTTTGTAGCCCTGGAAATTTTCTAGCGAATGGTATATTAACATTCACTAATTGACAATGGCATAGTGGGTTAATAGATAGAACAAATAAAAAAACCGGATTTTCTGTTTTGTCGAATTGACTCGTGGCCAGAAAAAATTGATAAAGTTTTTATGCGCTGTGATAAAATTCTTGGCTTGAGTTCAGAATCCCCCCCCCCCACGGGGACTGATCAGATCGAGGAGATAACATCATATTCGTGTTTCTCGACCCCGATTTCATGAGAAAGCCGGCTGTTTTTTTGGTTCTGAGAAAAAAAAATTTTTTCGAACCACAGGGGGGGTATCATGGTTTTTTAGTCAAAATTTGAAAAATTTAAATTGGCGCCTTTTGAATTTTAAAGGGAATAAGGGCTGTATTGGGAGGGGAAGGGAATAAAAGGGCCACTAATGACTCAGGGCCCACTAACAAGAAGATGTTGAACATAGTTTTGAATACTGGGGCCTACCGCATAAATAAACTCTGGTATGCATGCTTTTTCATGCATCCAGTGTCACTTTCGAGTGATTTGTGTCTAAGGTATGTGGGTGTGCGCATCTCAACTCCAAGCCCCCAAGCCCCCGAAGGTGGCTCAGGGGCTTGAGAGTTAGAGATGCGCGCACACACTTACCTTAGACATGATTCCGAGAAGTACTCTTGACCATAAAATGCATATAGAGTCTTTTTTTGCCACGGCCCAGTTGAAAAACATGGTGAGGCAGTCGAAGAATATAGATATTCAAATTTATAATGTTCTGCCATAAAAGTGGCCCCCTTGTATTCCCTTCCCCTCCCAATACAGCCCTTATTCCCTTTTTAAATTTAAAAGGCGCCAATTTAAATTTTTCAAATTTTGACTAAAAAACCATGATACCCCCCTGTGGTTCGAAAAAATTTTTTTTTCTTAGAACCAAAAAAACAGCCGGCTTTCTCATGAAATCGGGGTCGAGAAACACGAATATGATGTTATCTCCTCGATCTGATCAGTCCCGTGGGGGGGGGGATTCGAACAACTGCAACCAAATTCTTTTACTATGTGTAAGCGCAGATCAGAAGCTACAAAACCCATTTTGCAGAATATTTTTTGAAGATATAAATGTTGAGTTATGGCTTTTTGAAAAAAACTACAAATGGCCAAAATCAATTTTTCTTAATTTTTTTCGAATTTCATGGTTTTGGTTTTGACATGGTTTTGCTGTTTTCATGAGACCATAGCTCAACACATAAATTTAGAAAAAAATTCTGTAAAAAAGGTTTTGTAGCTTCTGATCTGCGCTACAACATGAATGCAAGAAAAAATTGCAGCGTGAAACACTCAGCGAAATTTTGACCAGTAAAGGTGACAAAAGTGCTCGTCAAATTTTGTGAAATGACTTTATGTGTGTTAAGAGCCGGATGCTGACTATTTAAAAAAAATCCGGTAAATTTTTATATACCAGTCGAAATAGAAAAGAAAGGCTACAAAATCATGTGTTTGGAATATTTTTCCAAGATAAATTTTGATATTAATAATCAACCTGAAAACACGTCAATAATTTTCTTAAGTCAACAAAAATGTCAGAGACAAAAGCGAGTGCCTTTAAGCTCGCTTCGGTCTTTGCCAATACTCGAGAACACCAGACCGATCGAAATCGGTGGGATGCTCTTGTGCAGACTCTAAGGCTTAAGGGGGTTGGTTGTCCCTAACGGACTCCCTCGGAAATCGGTACCCGGATGAAGGGGGGTTTAATTTCCGCCTAATATGGGAACCTCTTGACAGTTCCCTAAGATAAATTTCTAGTAAATAAATATAACTTTATTCCCTTGCTGTGGCTTTATCAAAAACGAAGTTTCCTGCCCTGAAGGGAAACTCTGTTAGTGACAATACTCCGGGAATACTTTGAGTAAAAGTATTCCTAGTGAACGCGGGGTAGAAGTTCCTATTGAACTTCCTTCGGAGTATCGAAACTTTAAAGAGTCGATAAACCGCCTAGAAAAATCCTCCGATTTAAATTACACAAGCAAATAAAAACAAGATTTATTTACTTGCAACACCAGTACACCAATATTTAAAGCAACAAAATGCAAAAATAAAGGCGCAAAATAAGGCACAAATGGTTCTAAACTCACAAGAGAGCTCCGACAAAACGGCAATATAATGATAGATTGTAGAACCCAGATCCCTCTAATTGGGCGGGTTATATACCTCACCAGCTCCCTTCAAAGGGGTGGAGAGTTTCGGTCCATATGGCCGATGTCCAAATAGCTTTCCGATTTTATGGCAAAATATGATATAAATCATATTTTGCCGATAGCCGGAGCATGAAATGGTAAATAGGACCCTTTGTTTGACAGAAATTATAAATATCCTGTATAAAGGCTGTTGTTTAGCCCAAAGTTGGGAAATTATCAAAACACTGACTAATGAACAAACAATAAACCATATTGCTTCATGCTGCCTACATTATTGCCCTTTCAACAAGGGGCTAATCTGTTTACCAGAGTTGGGTTGCAAATACAACCGACTACTTTGAGTAAACAACAAGCCACCTCCAGATGGGTTGATGGCAGAGATAACCAGAGAGTGCAATGTGCTGCTCTCTGGAAGTAGAAATGTCCATTCAAAATAATTTACTTAAATATAAAACTTATTTCTTTCGCTAAGTTTTATGACCAAAAGGACCCCAAAAAACGGGCGGTGGAATTACAATTAAAAATGCATATTACTCTCATTGGGAAATGTCTTGGGCCTACTCGCTCCGCGACAAAAAACAGAAAATCCGGGGATTGAAAATCCGTTTTTTTATTTGTGGTCATAAATTGTTCTAGGTCGTTGTTCAAAATTCTGTTTTTACAGATCGATTTTTTATTATATTTACAGTTGCGGACAATTGATACTACACAAACAACTATTTTTTATATTTCGTCGATTTTTCATGGGAAATTCTTTACTTTTTAAAAAAATGAAATGAGCAGTCTTGTAGCATTTGTTTTGCTCTACAAAACCGCACTTTTACTTTTTTCAAATAACTACTATTCATCATGAAATTTAGTCATTGTTTGGATGACATCCGTTTTTTGTCCCGACAAATGATAGTACACAAAGACAATTTGAGCTGATTGATTTTACTTTTTTATTATTTGGTAATTTTTAAAACTACTGTTTTCAAGCCCTGTCTCTCAGCACAATTTCGTAGTTTGAACTTATTTTTTTGATTATTCTTGGAACAGTTATGATTATCAACACAAAAGTGTCGATTTACAGTCAAAATAAAGGAAAATGTAAGGGAAATCGTTGTTCGACCTCATGAAACAAACTTTTTCGTATGAATTTAAAAATCAAAATTTATGTTTTCATGCGTTTTCTGAAATTTCGATGATTTCTCTACAAATGACACATTGATCGTAGTCTTAGGACTACCCAGCACTGAAATACGGATAGGTGGAACTTTGGAAACCTAAAAAATTACCGTTTTGCCTTATTTTGAGCCATTTTAGGGTTTCCAAAGTTCCACCTATCCGTATTTCATGCTGGGTAGTCCTAAGACTACGATCAATGTGTCATTTTGTAGAGAAATCATCGAAATTTCAGAAAACGCATGAAAACATAAATTTTGATTTTTAAATTCATACGAAAGGTTTGTTTCATGAGGTCGAACAACGATTTCCCTTACATTTTCCTTTATTTTGACTGTAAAATCGACACTTTTGTGTTGATAATATAGAAAAGATGAAAAAAACGATTGGGAAAGCACTTTCCACCAAAAAAAATTTTTGACCAAAAATTGACTTTTGGTCGTCTTGGAGGGTACTTAGATACTTTATTTGGTGGTTTTTTATTCTTCAAAAAGTGCTTGAAAAGCGTCTTCCCACTAATTTTTTGTAGCTTTTTCACGTTAAAAGTAGCTAAAATGCCCTTAGGACACCATTTTGGCCTTTTCGGGCCAGGGGGGGTTGTGTATTTAGCCAAATACTTTATCCTTCCTTGGTCAAACATTCGCTAGCTACCTTGTTTTTCTGGAGTGATTTTAGTTTGTTGAAATTTTTATCTGATTCACCACGAAATTTCTAACTCTAGAAAGTCACTAAACGCGTTGATAAACAAATGAAATTGGTAAAGGTTCAGGCTATACAAATCTAAGTACGCATCATTGTGGATGGTTTCCTTTTATTCTGATGGCCATTTGCTTTAATTTGCGAAGTTGAGGCAGTTTCTGACAGCAAAGCAGTGCTGTTAATGATTGCAATCTATTTATCGATAGTTTTTGACCCTACTAATCAGTAAACTTAATAAAAAAATAAATAAGATGTGCACCTAGCGGGATAAAAACCAACTACCCCCAAGGCTTCTTGAGGGCTTCTGAATTAGACATCGTTGGATACTTTTTTTGAATTCTAGCTTCAACTTCATTCTATCTATTCTGTTTGATAAGCTCAATGAAGGCCTAGAATCTTGGCTACATTATGGTATATGAAACGCGTGACTTGTAGAAAAAAGTCAGAAAATTTCAATGTAACCAATCAAAGAAAACCCCGAAAAATCATCTATTTTCGGAAATTTAGCCTATTTCAGCCTAAAATTCAAGCTTTAGTAGGTGTGAAAGCCTGCTCTGATAATCTTTTAGGTATTCAAGAGTGTGAGGATCATTTCGACACTAAACTTGCTAATAAAAGGAGAAAAAATAAGGTACGCAGCCAGTGGTAGTCAAACCTGCGACTTAGGCAATGCGTATATGAAGCATCCCTCACCCTTTAAAACCACTACCAACCAGGGTTGCAGTGACGAATCCCGAAAATCGGACCTACTGTCATAGGGGCTTTCTTATGAAATCGGGGTCGAGAAACACGAATATGAGGTTATCTCCTCCACCTGATCACGGGGGGGATTCTGAACTCAAGCCCCAACCAGTATTTAGGTACTCTGAACCAATAATAAAGGTGGTTTTTAAAATGGTGGAATTAGGATTCTGAGAGATTGAGCCGATCAAAGTGGGTTCTGATGCGCGTAATCGAAATTTTTGCAATAAGTTTAGTCCCCTTCGATAAACTCCCAAAAACAATCTTTCAGCGGCTTCTGGCCACTTTGGGGTGGGATTCTGAAGCAATCCAAGTCCTTTTCTGACCATAAAAATTTGGATTTCCGCAAAAATTTTAAAATATACGCGCAAAAAAAATATTATGCGGGAAGAAAAAGACAAATCTACGGGCAAAATCGAGTATTCTACGGGCATTCAAAATCTACGGGCAAAACGAAATATGCGATGGGCGAAAACGAGTATTATACGGCCCAAAAAAAAATTATTATACAGAAAGAATACGATTTGCACCAAAAAGAATTCAATTTGCACCACGGCGATCTGCAACAAAATAAAATCTTTTTGCACTAAAAAAGATCCGATTCGCACCAAAAAAAATTCAATTTGCACCGAAAAAGAGCTTATTTGCACCAAATTTTTTTTTCCCCAAAAAAATCTTTTTGCACACAAAAAGAAATATTTTTGCACCAGAAAAAATCCACAACCTGTACATTTACACTTTGAAGTTCGACCTTGGACTTAAAGTCAAACTTGAAGTGCGTGAACACCTTCGAGTTTGAGTTCAAGTTCGAGTTCGGATCAAAGGTGTTCACGCACCCAAAAACCCGAACTCAAACACGAACTCGAAGTACGTGAACAAGCTATCAGTGAAATAGTGAATTCCTGCAGTAAATTAGTGAAATACTGTACCAAATCTGTTAGTGGAGCAAAGCTATTATGACAAAAACTTAATATAATATTTCGGAAGATTGGTTTTTCCGCATATAAGGATACAATCTCCGAATAACGTCCGGTGAAAGTATTAAGGAAATAGCTCGTTCAATAACGTCTTTCCTATTTACGTTCTCTCGCAATAACGTCTCTTCACCGTCGGTCGCTTCAGAGACGTTATTGAGAGAGTTCACTTTATGTAGAGATAGGTCACTGATTTTAAACTCATTTTATTTCACAGCAAAATAATTAGTAATAAAAAAACACTGATTATCGGTAAATGCTTCATAAATGAACATCAACAATAAGAATAGTGAAATAGAGAGAGAGATTTGCTTGCGGTATGAGCTGATGATGTCCTAGGGAGACTCCGGCTGGAATTCGGAGTCAGAGCTACCACCTGCTGCATCTTCACTGTCACTCATAATGATCTTCTTCTGTTTTGTGGCGCGTCTAGGTCTTGGAACAGAAGCCTCTGCTTCCGCACTGGGAGGCGTCTGAAATAATACTGGTTGACTTATTACCGACAGGGTGCGTCCGAATTACGCGGCCAACTTTGAAAAAATTTAGCCCAATGCGTGGTTGATTTCCGTAACTAGTATTGTAATCTTTATAATGTCTCTATTAAATTTTTTACGACTGTTGCACAGAATCTTGAGTGAAGTTGAAGATTTCCGAGGGATGAGGCCCGAGTTTCTGAAATCGACCAGGCAAGGCGATATAAATACAGATTTTTTTGGGTGGCCGCGTAATTTTGACGCATCCATATGGGGGTAGAAATCAAAGGAAGGGAGTAGTTATTCAACCATACAGTGCCGAAGGTGGTGCGAAATTTTTTCATATTGTGATACTAGCAGGGATGAGAATTTGGTCCTATATAGGACTATTTAGGACTATTTATGGTCCTAAAAAGGTCCTACTGATAGTATGGTCCTATTTTAGGACTATGGTCCTATATAGGACTATAGTCCTATTTAGGACTATAGTACTATAAGGACATAGTCCTATATAGGACTATAGTCCTATATAGGACTATAGTCCTATCAGGACATTTATCATTTTTGGTGGGTTTTTAGTCATTTATATGCAAAAACTGTTGGATTACACGTCGGATTCATGTTCAGAGTAGTGGATTTGCTTCTAAAAACCACTATTTCAGTAGGGACTCACTGTGAATCTGAAATTCCACTCAAGGCAAAAAAAATTCAAATTCAAATCTTCGATTTTTTCGCCATTTCTTTTCAAGCTTTGTATAATACTTCTTAAAAAGTTAAAAATTTCACTTCGATGGTATATTTGTAAAGGCTTCACCCTCAGTAGTTACACTACTCAGTTGTCGCGAATTACCATCATCACTCAGGTGGCTCGATCGTGGTGGTTGAGCAGTTGGTAGACCCAAGTGGAGGCACCCAATTAGTTGAACCTAGGTGGTGATACTCAGTAGAGGGGTAGCTATACGGGAGTACCCAGGAGGAATGTAGCCAAGTGGGGATACTCACGTAGTGGTACCCAGGTAGGTAGTACAGAGGAGGGAGTAACGCAGGAGAGAGGTACTTAAGTGAGAGTATCCAGGTGGGGGAGCCAAGGTTTCGGTATCTAGCAGTCCCTCAGACAAGTAATTTAAGTGTGAAACCTAAATGCAGCCTACTAAATAACTCTTTGAGTTATATAAAATATTTTAGATTTAGGTAGATTGATCAGTTAAAAAATTTAAGTTTGTGAAGACCCAAACAAACCAAGAGAACGCGTGGATCACATCGAAAGAAAAACTAAAATCAAACCCAACAATATCCTATGATAAGACGGCCAACGGAAAAATGAACCGACGGAAAAATGACCACGAAAAAGTGATCACGGAAAAATGAATGACGGAAAAAATGACCTACACCCAATCGACCATTCTGAACACGAATCCGTCATGAAAAGCTGTATAAAAATGCAGGATTGTCAGGTGGACCTCTAGGACAGGTGGACCTCTTGACGGATTATTGTTCAGCATGGTCGATTTGCTTGAAAAAACTTCTCTTAAAATTCAAAAGACACTGTCAAATTTCAAATCTTAAAAAATCGAAAATTTTAATTTGAATTTTTTTGTCTTGAGTGGAATTTCAGATTCACAGTGAGTTCCTACTGAAATAGTGGTTTTAGAAGCAAATCGACTACTCTGAACATGAATCCGACGTGTAATCCGACGTGTAATCCGACAGTTTTGCATATAAATGACTAAAAACCCACCAAAAATGATAAATGTCCTGATAGGACTATAGTCCTATATAGGACTATAGACCTATATAATCCTCAAATAGGACCATACTATTATTAGGACCTTTTTAGGACTAAAATAGTCCTAAATTTAAGCATATAAGACCAAATTCTTATCCCTGGATACTAGGCCAAGTTATACAAGGACGAAATTATCGTAGGGACAGTAACAGGTCAGGGCCCTGACACGACTGACTGATTTTTGGATAAAAAAAAACCGTGACCCAAACCCCTCTCCCCCTCTGGTCGGTTTAAAAACCCTGAACCTTGTCCCGAAATTTGCCAAATAAGAGGTAGGGGGGTAATTTTTCAGCCCTCCTCTAGAGGCCGGAGTAATCAGAGGGAAGGGAGAAATTAGAGGGAATACGGTACATCACAAAATTCAAATGTGAAATGCAAACCAAAAATAATTCGAAAACATTATTGACCAAATTAGGTTGGGCCCGCGCGAATTCGAATTTCGCAAATTGCCGTGCTTATCAAGTTGCATGGTTCGCGAAGATAGTAAAAGCTCAAAACATTTTTATGCATATTTTCGGCTTTATTAACCATGTGTACCGATTTTTGAGCTTCGTCTCCCGTTTTTAAAAAAAAACTTAATCGTTTATTTCTTGAACTACAAGAAATACAGGTACAAGAAATACACGATACACAATATAGTCTCAGTCAAAATTTACATAAAAAGTATGGTGCTCATACGTTATGTTAACTTGAGTATAGAATCCCCCCACACAGAGTGATCGGATGGAGGAGATGGTGGCGCAGGGGGCTTGAGAGTTAGAGATGCGCGCGCTCACCTACCTTAGACATGATTTCGAGAAGCACCCTTGATCAAAAAATGCGTTTTTGCCACGGCCAGCTCTTTTTGCCACGGCCCAGTTGAAAAGAATTTATCGATTTTTTTTTCTCAGGATCAAAAAAACACGCGGCTTTCTCATGAAATCGGGGTCGAGAAACACGAATATGAAGTTATCTCCTCCATCCGATCATTCTGCGTGGGGGATTCTATACTGCAACCCACGAAAATTATCGGGTCATCGGTCAAGGGCTGCATTTGCATATTATGTCTGTAATATTGTAAAAACTGAGGGCCGGCTGCGCCGGGCCCTACGCTGGCGCTGCCCTGCGGTCACGCTGCTTGATGCGCTGTATCTTGACAATTTTTTTAACTCGAAAAATCAAACTTTTTAACACTTAATACCTCTTAATTCACATAATCAGTGAAAACTACTAACCACATAAATCGGCTCAAAATTTATTTACAAAATAAGCCTTTCACTTACCCCATTATTCTGGCACACCCACCTACTCACCCGCTCATAACTCGCCTGACATACCGTCTCACTCTCCTGGCACGTTGACCACTTTCTCGTTCGGGGGCTCGCCTACCGGCAGATACCCTCGCCTCTGTCAAGGCACAAATGAGATGAAATTAAATTTAAAAATTTTATGTTCACAATAGTTTCAACAATAATCAACTAGCAGTCGATCAACAATTTAAAAAATCCTAAAAAGTCGAAATCCAAACAAATCGAAAAACCAAAAAAATCTAAGAAAGCCAAAAAAATTAAGAAATCCTAAAATAATCTTAAATTAAACATGTTTCAAATGTTAAACAGGTAATATTTTGATGCTAAAAAAACAAAAATATTGAAATTTTTGAAAAATTTAAACATAAACACGTGTGCACACCTACACATTTCGGGCTACAAAAAAATTATAGTATTTCAAAAAATATCATTCATGGAACATGCGAAACCATTGCCAATCTTAAAACTGTATGTACCTTACCCCCTCTTCAGATGTCGCTATCCACTCTTCAGGTGCTGCTATTCACTCTCCAAGTAGCTCTACTCATTCTCCTGGCCCACTTGCTCACTCTCCTGCTATGCCTACACACACTGTGGGTTTTTTACAAGCTACTCCATATAGCGTGTTTTTCCATGTGTTCCAGGTGCACACTTGCCCATTCAATGCTACCCAATAGTCAAAAAGTTTCAAAAATATCATTTATGAAACATGCCAAACCATCGCCCACAAATACCACTTTTACAAACCTCACACTTTTTCTTACACTGAAAATCAAATTTTTTGACACGTAATAATTTCATTTGATCAAAATAAAATTTAAAATTACATAAATTGAAAAAAAAACACAGTGGAAACCCACCGGCTCTCGTGGTGCTCTAACACATTTCCCTGGTACCCCTGCTCACTCTCTTGGCAGACATACCCTCTCTCCTGGCCTATGCTTCTGGGCACACTTACCTACTGGTACCCCACTGGTACCCTACTATCCAGGTACGACCACCCACTCTCCTGGTACCCCCACTCACTCTCATGGTACTCCTATCCACTCTCTTGGTTTTCCGTTCCACTCCCCCGGTATCCGTACCCACTTTTCTGATACTCCTACCTACATTTGAATTCAAAATAAGGCGCAATTCCAAGTTCCCTCTAAATGACCACCTCCCTAAAGGTTAAAATTGAAAAACACCCGTCAAAATGTGTGAATCTCCCGTCAAAATATGTAAATCTCCCATCAAATTTTTAAAACTTCTTGATCTAGGTGATTTCTTTTCAATTTTTTTTGCACCAGCATGTAGCCCTGAATCTCTAGTTCTAATGAGCTATCAACTGGCTGATTACAATGTTGAAAAATGGGACAACAATTATATTTTTCAAAACTACACCTATTTTTAAAAATGAATTGTTCTCCCCCTTTCGATATTGTATTCCGCCAGTTGATGGCTCATTAGAAACTAGAGATTAAGGGCTACATGTTGGTGTAAAAAAATAAAAAAATTGAAAAGTAATCATTGAGATCGAGAAGCTTTAAAAATTTGACGGGAGATTTTCACATTTCGGGAGATTTACACATTTTGATTTACACACCTCGTCATCATCCACGGGTGTTTTCACTTACAGCCCTCCCTAAAATAGTCAACATCCCCAGTTTAAAGTCGTTATTTTTCGCCGATCTTTTTTTTTAAACTGAGGTTTAGGGCTACACTAAAATATATGCAAGAGCTCTGCCTGACGTATTCAGCGCCGAGATTTTGACTCTCGAACAAAAAAAAAATTGCTCTCTAAAACCCAAAAATTGACATCAGAAAAAATCTCCAAACCAAAATATAAAATAACCATTCTACTCCTGAGATTCCAAGCTTCAATTTGATAAAAAAAATTGACCAAAAAATCAAACCAAAACACTTCAAAAGACCAAAAACATCAAATGTCCACAGACAAACAAACAGACAAAATATCTCTAATACTATATAGGAGATGAACTTACATCCAAGAACTGGCGCATATCCATCCCTTGCGGTTTAGAGGAAGTTTTAGCTTTTTTCTCCACAGCTTTCTTTGGTACAGCAGGAGCCTTAGATTTGGGTTTTTGTTTTGGACTGACCTCCATCACTTCATCATCGTCACTTTCCACCTTGTTTTTAGTGGCAGTAGCCTGGGCTTAGCTTTACTGGCCGATTTTCTTGAAATTGAGCCGAAGGATTCATCCTCGTCGCTGCTGTCCACTACCCTTGTTTTAGACTTGCTATTCTTACCAAAGTAGTCATCCTCTGAGTAATCTTCTTCCTCCTCCTCACTGCTTCCACCTTTTTTTTCTTGGGAGCAGTCTTCTTGGGAGCGGCTGCTTTAGGTTTAGCCTTTGTTTTGATGGGAGGCTTGCTGTCTTCGTCACCATTGACATTCACTAACCCATTTTTCTCCTTGAGTGGCCTGGACTTGACTGGTTTGATGGTGGGACTGTCGTTTTCCTGAGAGAAGTCGTCCACGTCATCATCCTGGTCGTCGTCCTCTACGCCATTTGGCTCCTCGACTTCTCCTTTTTGGCTCTCTTGGCTTTAGGTTCTCCATTTGGTGGCTTTTCGGCTTTGACCCGTTTAACCTTGACCTCATATTTCTCCTTCATGTGCTCCAAGGTGGGTTGGATGCGGATGCCGCTAGGGTTGGGCTTAATGTCCTAAAAAGAACAGTTTAGAGTTGTTTAAATAAGGGTAGTAAGTGTGGCTTACAGCAAACAAATTGCCCTGCTTTTTTGACCGGTTGCCAGCATTGACTTCTTTCAGCAACTTCTTGGCAGTGTTCTTAATGGACTCTTCTATGTCCGCTTTCTCTTTCTGCTCCTGCAATGGGTTGGCAATATTTTTGTTAAGGAAAAAACGTTTTTTACTTTTTTGTGCAAAGGTGTATTTTAGCTAGTTGTTGACCGGTTAAGCATTTATACTGGCGGATGAAAGTTTGTCTTCTCATGTGAATTTTAGTTTCTCAGAAATGATAATACCGTATTTTCTTTAATAAGCCCCCTACCTAAAGGAACCAAATGAAACTAATATTGAATTTTCGAAAGTCAAGTCATAAATAGTTGCTAATCGATATTTCACCACAACCTGGTGCTGTGAGAAATTTGTGTAGAATTAGAAGTTGGATTGAAAACATAAATCACATAGGATCTAACTGAATTTCTAGAAATATCCCGGCTTTTTTAAATTTATTTTTCCGGGTATCTCGAATTTGCTTTTAAAAATTTAAAAAATAATATTTTTTCTCACCGAAAATATGGAAATATGGAAAATACGGAAATATGGACCGAAAACACCGAATGGACCGCAAATCATTGTTTCTCACTGCAAAAAAATATTTCCGCGAAACACTTCTTTGTCATCGCAAAATTCTTTTTTCTCACCACCTCTTTTCTCGCCGCTTTTGAATTTTTGTTACTTTTAACTTTTCTTCTACTACTTTAAAATTTTTTGACCGGATATTGCCTTTCCAGCCTTTCCAACAACGTTCTAGTGCTATAATTAATCTAAACAGCTGCAAAACATCAATTTGGTAAGAAAGGAGTATTTTTGCGGTGAGAAAAAAAATTTCAATCCAAATTGAAATGTACCGGCTTTTTTTTTTAGAAATTTGCAGCAAAAAGTGTCAATTTCGTAGCAATTTTTGATTTTGCCTCTTTTTTCTTTTAAAAGTTCGGAAAGTTAAAGATGATTGTTACAGGCTGAAGGTGTAATGCTTCACAATGCCGAATATTTCTCACATATATTTAAGCACAGGTATGACTGTCGCCAAATAATGACATCACTTTGAAACACCCACAAATTGACCCTACCTGTTTGTCGAGTGCTGCCTCAAACTCGGTCAAGTCTTCCTCCCAAAGATCACTCCAACTCTTGTTCTCAAGAGTCCTCAACTCGTTTTTCTTGCTCTGACTCTCGTCGAACAGTTTGTCCTTGTCCTCCATGGACAACTTCCAGATAGCCATACCTGCCAGATAGTCGTAGTCAGATACTTTCTTTTCAGTAGCACTCCTTTCTGGCCTATCCTCAACATCCACCTCATCGTCTCCTTCTTCCTCCTCCTCTTCCACATTAGCCTCACCACACATTTCCAGTTCTCGCTTCTTCTGGTCATCTTTCCACTTCTTGACTGGGTCTGGTGCAAACTTGTTTTTAACCAGTTGCTCCACAATAGCAATTTTGCGTTTGTTCTCAATCACCAGTTTGCCCTCAATCTTCATAAGGATGAAGCGGGCTTGCTCTGATAATCTGTGCAATAATAACTGTTATAATTAGTTGCATGTCGGGTGTGTAAAACCGTACCGTTCACTCTGAGCTCTCAACATGCCCTCCATCCACCGCTTCCTCTCCGCATACAGTTTTTTGCGCACCTCGAAGAAGTCTCTACAGATCTCTTCTGTGTTGTTGAAACGACGCAGGCAGCCCACCGAGTCAAACAATACCATTGAAGAAGTGTGGATTACGGCCTAATAATTGTAAAAAAAATTAAGACTATCTTACAACCTCTACAAATAACCCGCCCGGGATGCGGCGCCCCTCTTCAGATCCGGTTTTCGGCACTGTGTTTTTGCCTTCTTTTGAAGACAGCTAATGGGCAAGACCTAGTAGTGACCTATTGTAGCCAGTTAGGATCGGTTAATTGCGCAAGAGTAGTTTGCAAGGCCGGGTCAAAACACGATGTCCGAAGTATGACTTTAATGCAGGGTTGTCATCTCAAAATAAAAAAAGGCATTTGGGCAAAAAAAGGATGTTTTGATTATTTTTGAAGGAAAAAGAGCATGTTATTTAGTGCTATTTAGTGCTATTATTGCCATTTTGAAACGAAAAAAATATTTTGACTAAAATTTCAAAAAACAATTTCGGGATTTCGAAAAAGGACAAATCTTTTGAAAAAGGACATATGGCAGGGGCATACTAGTGCGTTACACTGCAATTAAGGCAATGGGGACCAGCTATTTATTTCTCTCATGACACTCTTCTACAAGCGTTCCACCTGATCCGACGAAAGCTTTCTGCCCACTTTTTAAAAGTAGGATAAAGTCATAAATATCAGATTTGAGTTGAAACCAGTGAAAACAATAACCATTTTGAAAAGTTGCTGGTCCCCGCCTTAATTTGCGGTGCAACGCGCTGGTATGCCCCTTTAAAGGGGGCTTTTTGATAAGTCAAGCGGACCAGCAATTTTTCGAATCGTTCCATTTTTGACTCGTTTTGCGTGAAATCTAATATTGATGACCTTATATTACTTTGAAAAACCAGGCGGAAAACTTAAAAAATTTAATGCTGAGAAAGAATGTAAAAATATTGCGAGAAAGAAAACAATTGCTGGTCCCGCATTTTCTCCGTGTAGCGCCTGGGTACTTCCTTTTAGAGAGGGGGGGGTGGGTTTGGTGGTTACCGATTTTTACAGGTTATACTAGGGTCTAACCCGGGATAAATTCACCACCTGCAACTTGAAAAACTTGTGAAGTCCCTCTTGTTCAGCCTCTCGCAATTTGTGTGGTGTCATCTTGACAATAAACTTGACAGTTTGGTCAGAGTGATACTCCTTAAAGTCGAGTATTTGGGGCTGTTTGTCGTTGGCGGACTCAAGCATGGGTTCGATCACACTCTCCTTGTAGTTCTGAGTCCAGGTTTTGATTGGCAGCTCAATTATTTCAACAGTATCATCACTTAAGGTGGCGATTTCTCCGCTAGCCACGTATTTGGCCGGTTCCTGTTGGTCATTAGCTGATACTAATTGGTTAATGGTGCCGCTAAAGTGCTTGTACCAGGGTGTCTAAACAGGGTTAGTTGCTTTGCTATATGTCTGGTTGATGTGGTACAACAAACCATAGGCACGAACTCTTCTCCTCGGATCAATCGCCTAATATTGTTGACTATATGGCGAGGGTTGTAGTTAGGCACTTTGGTAGACCATCCAGTCCCAATACCTTCAGCACCATTGACCAAAACTGTGGGGATCACTGGACAGTACCACTCGGGCTCAATCCTTTGGTTCTCCTCATACAGAAAACGCAACACATTCTCGTCGGCAGCAGGGAACAGGGATTTGGTGACCGGGCTAAAATATGAGTGTGTGCTTGCGTTTAGAGCTGGAAATTCGCAATAAATTAAAATTGCTATATCTAGATTTTTATCATCATTTTTGTTTCCGAATGTTAAATCTGATAAACAGGGTGGCCCAAAAAAACCTGAAATTTTTCAAAATTAACTCTGTTTTGTTTAAGACTTTTGAATTTATATATTTCTTACATTATTCAGCAGTGTTTGGAGCTTGTTTAAAAGCCAAGATCAAGGGCTACATGCTAGTGCAAAAACATTTCGAAAATCACAGCAAAATTTCAAAGAAATATGTCAGAATTTGCTGTTCAAATTCAGAGTCTTCGGACGAATTGAATTTTGGACAAACTGCATTTTGGACGAACTGACTTTTGGAAAAAATGCCATGGCATCTTATCAACAATAGGGCATCGAAAAAGCCAAAAACGACTTGTAAGTCATCACAAGTCGAATTTTGTCGATGTTAAACGTACTTTAAAGACGCATAAAATTTTTGATGAATTATTCGTCGTTTTCAGAGCTGAATCATGTCACAATGCTTGCTGACAAGTCTGGAATTCAGTCAAGCAGAAAGCAGCTGCAGTGCTTGAAAACAACAGCGTAGTTGAATTTCGGCACTTGTTTACTTGGGGCCCTTTAAAAGGCCCTCAAAAAATGCATACAGAGTCTCTTTTTGCCACGGCCCAGTTAAAAACATGGTAAGACAGTCGAAAAATACAAACATTTATATTTCTAACGTTCTACCATAAAATTGGCCCCCTTTTATTCCCTTCCCCTCCCAATACAGCCCTTATTCCCTTTAAAATTCAAAAAGCGCCAATTCAAGTTTTTCGAATTTTGACTAAAAAACCATGATACCCCCCTGTGGTTCGAAAAAAAATTTTTCCTCAGAATAAAAAAAACACGCATCTTTCTCATGAAATCGGGGCCGAGAAACACGAATATGAAGTTGTCTCCTCCATCCGATCACTCTGCGTGGGGGGGGGGATTGTAAACTGCAACCAAAAAAAATTAGTTTCCAAACAATTTCCGCACTAAAAAATGGGTTTTCAAAAAAGGTTTGGTTACGATAAATTGACCAACTGCCTTGGTCCCCCAAGCTAAATACACCAAAAAAATTTTTTTCTCAGAACTAAAAAAACAGCCGGCTTTCTCATGAAATCGGGGTATTTTATATCGTGATAGCCTTATATCGTGATAGCAATAAAACAAAAAATTTCAAGTTTAACACATATCATAAACCCCGGCGCCGCCTCTTTTGGGGCGCCGGCGCCAGCGCGAATTTTTAATGGGCGCCGATCCGACGCCCGGCATCGATTCTTGAAAGGCCCGGCGCCGCTTTTTCGAGCGTGCGGCCATGCTTATTAGAGCAGGCCGCCTTATTAGAGGAAATACGGTATTGCAATTTCGGATATATTGCGAATTTCCAGCTCTATTTGCGTTTACTAACTATTATATGAGTATAACTTACTTCAACTGAGTGAAAATGTAACGAGGACTGGCGGAGTCTTTGCCTCCCTGCAAACGTGTGCCAAACTGACCGATGGGCAACAGCAGATTGATATTGTTGGAGCCAACGAAGTCTTGTGCCAAACCCACGATGGTCATCATCAAGGACTTAAATTGTAAGCGTAGAAGTTTTCTTCAAGTCTTTTTTTATAATGCCTCAAATTTAAACATTTCGATTTTTCAAAATTGATTTTTATACTTGTCCTACCGTAAATCATCCAATTAGCAAATCCTTTCTAATAAACCGACCCCTCTCTACTTTAAAATCTTATACCTCAGAGAAACTACAGAAACTATTTTGCAAAGTTGTTTTTTGAGTTTTCTTAATTCCTACAAGCTTTACTAATTCATGCTTATTTCTTAGGTTTTCGGGGGAATAAAAATGGTCGAAACTGAAAAATGCCGTCTTTTAGCTGAAAAGTGCAGTTTTTTAAAGGGGCGTGGTCACCTGTTTTTGAATTTGTCCACGCCAATTCAAATTTTTTTCCGAATCATTGAACTTCTGTACAGACTTTTCAGCTTGGTTTCTAACAAAACAAGTCCTTAAATTTAATGTTAGCTATAGTTTAGTTAAAACCCAAGTTAAAAATCCGTGCAGAAGTTCATTGATTCGAGAAAAAATTTTGAATTGGCGAACAAAATTTGTAACAGGTGACCATGCCCCTTTAATTTATCGAACAAAAAGCTAAATAGTGCCAGATATCTGAAACAAATTACAGTGATGAGATTATCAGGTAGCCCCCCCCGAGCGACTCTAGTTTTTAACAACATATCATTAGGTACAATTTCAAACCTTTGTCATGTGTACGTCAATTTTTGTTTGAAATTTTTTTAAAGACTGTGAGAGTGTGTTTCAAAATGCAATGTGGCGACAATAACTTGTGAATTTTTTAAGGAAGCATGCTCACCTGTTTAAATTTGTCCCGCCAATTCAATTTTTTTCCTAATCATTGAACTTCTGTTCGGAAAATTTCCCTCATGGGTAGGCCAGGGTATGAAAGTCGGGACTAATAAATGTCTTACGCACCTGTTGTTAGGACTGGGACGTATATTTGGGTTTTTTAACTAGCATTTTAAAAGGGAAAATTTTTGAAAAATTAAAACGGCGAAGATCTCAAAAGATGAGGACGGGACGAAATTTGCCCCACTAGCGCAAAAATGTAGCACGCACGGTTTTATAAAAACGATTGGCAAAATCGGAATCCTTGCAATTTTCGGGACAAGACTGTAAAAACAAAGCTGGTAAAAGCCTTCATAAATCATTCAAAATCAAGGAAATCAAAGATGAAGCGCAAATCTTGCAGTTCGAAATTTAAAGTCTCTTGTCTCACAGTCGAAAATCTTGCAGCTTTTTGCGTCCCAAATCTTGCAGTTCAAATCTCACAGTCTTTCGTCTAACGGTTGCTGGACTCGCGGCGCAATTTTCGCGTCGCATACGGTGGTTTGAATACCGTGAGGCGCAAATCTTGAAGTACATATTGATGCAGCGCGAATCTTCGGGCGCATTTCTTGCAGTTCGAATCTCATAATTTCTCAAATATAATCTCAAATCTTATTGCTCAAGTCTTGCCAGGCCTTTCGTAACCACGAAATAAAATTGGCGAAAAGACCTTGAGAATGCGGGTAAAAATGGTCGGACCTAGCTGGGAGTCAAACCTAAGGCGGTATGCTTACATAGAGAGTCGACTTTAAATTAAGCAAGTACCTGCTCGCCGTGATGGTAGGCTGACATCTCCCCCACCGCACCAGCCAATTGTGCCACCTTGACTTCTTTTTTGTCAGCTCTTTTGAAACATGTGAACAGCACCTGAAACAGTCAGATTAGTTTCAAAAAAATTAGTTTCAAGTTTACACCAACCTTTCGCTGACCTGGCTTGAGACCATCCACAAGACTGGGAATAGAGCGCTCATTGTCGGCATTGGAAAACAGGACCAATTCCTTGTTGATGAAGTCGGAGTAGGTGACCATCCTAGTGTCCTTGTCATACAAGTAATCATCACTTTCGCCGTCAATACGTCGCTGTTTCCGGGTCTGAAAACAAGAAAAAAAATTCATACAGGTTATTCCAGGGTTTGCCTGTGAAGCCAGATTAGACGAGTCCAGAGAAAATTCGCCGGAGAAACCACTCGAATCGTTTAATTTTGGCAAACCCGCAGAAAATCTCGGCGAAACCGAAAATTGGCCAACACCAGTTAACACCGCTCACCTCCATCCATTTATTCAGCCAATCCTTTCGGTCTTCAATTCTCTTCTTTGAGAAAGCCAGATCTACAGCATTGTCATCATCTGGACCCCCATACTTGAATGGAATTCGGTGCCTGGTCATATCCGAGAAATATTCCTTGGCTTCTTTTGAAGTGGAAGTACCCAATCCTGAACCAGATTTTTTGAGTTTGAATAAATTTTTTGTAGAAAGAAAGCACACACACCTTTGTAGTATTTGATGCGATAAGACTTCCAGTTGTCAGTGTTTTTTCGCCATTCAACATACTCGGGAATGGAGTAAAAACTGCGCTCCTCCTTGCCCTTAGTGGCTTTGACAATGGGAGTGATGAACTCTTCGACAAAATTACGCTTGATGAGATTCGGCCAGTTGCAGTGGATAAAGTTGATCACAAGTCCTTTAATGTGGGAACCATCTTGATCCTGAATTATTGGATTATTGACTTCTAAATCGAAAACTCTAAATTATTGACTTAAAAAAACAACCCAAATTTACCTGATCGGCCATAATCATGATTTTGCCGTAGCGAAGGTCTTTGAAATCTTCTTCTTTATCATACTTCAACTTGTACTTAAGACCAATGATTTTCAACATGTTACAGATCTCAGCGTTTTCCGTTATCTGAATAAAATACAGTTTAACTTACTACAATTGTTAGATGCAAAGTGGCAGAAAAATTAAAAAAGCAAACTTCCCGTACCGTATTCTCTCTAATAGGCCGACACCCTCTAATAAACCGACACCCCCTACTTTGAGGGACCGTATCTCAGTCCGAAGAAAAAAAATTACATCGCTGTTTATTGCGTTTTCTTAGTTCCCACGAGCTCTATCGATTCCGCTTTTTCGATTTTGGATTTTCACCCGAAAATGTCGAGTTCGACCCAAAATTTTCACGATTTTTGAAGGGTTGAAAAATAAATCGACATGTCGGCCTATTAGAGAGAATACGGTAAATGTTCTAATAGGCTGACAACTAGGGTTCTCGAGTAACCGCAAATTTCGAGTACTCAACTCAAAATTTTATCAAAACTCGAGATTTTCGAGTACTCGACTCGATAGTCGGAACCTGAAAAATTTCGAATATTACTCGTAATTACTCGATTTTGAGCAGATAGTCGATAGTCAAAACCTGAAAAATTTCGAATATTACTCGAAATTAAACGATTTTGAGCTGAGTATTTGTCGAAATTTCGGTTGAAAATTTTATCATTTGAAGTTGGTAAGGCATAATAAAGCCACGAAAAAGAAAAAATTTGGTCCTCGGGCTCTAGGTAAATTCATCCTCGGTAAATTCATCCTCCGATAAATTCATCCTCTAATTTTGTCTTGACAGGAATAATTTGGGTAAAAATTAGGGTTGGATAAGGAAGAATTCTTCGGAGAATCTCTGGAGAATTCTCCGAGAATTCTCCAGAATTCCCCGACCTATTTCTCCGTCAAAGGAAAATCGGAGAAATAAAAGTTTTTAAATTGTAACGAAAGTTTCGGGTGAGAATCTCGCTGCGAGAAAATCAATCTACTCATTTACTTACGACGTGTTTCGCGCTATTGCGGTCTTTTATTTTGCTCTCTCCATAATTGTTTCGTCCTGTGATTATTGTTAATCATCTTCTCAGATGTCGAAAAAACCGCTATCTTGGTGCTTGACCTATTTTGAGCGACAGCAAGAAACAAATGCGAATGGAAATGCTGTCGTCGCGGGCTACTCCAAGTTTTGCAACAAGCGTTACAAGTCAGATGCAGCTAAAATGGAGAAGCACTTGGAGGTTGTTTCTGGTCTAAGATGCTAAACGTGATTCTAAACCAGGTTAAAATTTAGAACTGCAACAAGGTTGGCTCTAAAGCTAGGAAGCAAATTGATCGTCTCTCAAAGAGGCCTGCAGCTCGTCGAAGTCGAAGCTTATCGCCGAAGTCGAAGATCCCGAATTTATCAGAAGTGGCAGAAATCTCGTCTCAAGGAAATTCAGGAACAATCAAGCACTGGTTCGAAAGCACTTCAAAAGACGACCAAGTGGAGCTGGACATGGACAGCTATCGATTACCGACGGTTAATGAATTTTTTTTTCGAAATTTTTGATCAAAATCGTCAATTTTCAAGGCAAAAGTTTCTGAAAAGTCGACCCTAATACCAAAATCTCATCCTGAATCCGAATCCGTTGAGATCAGATCGAAATAATTTTTATGGGCTGATATATAGCTATTTTGAGTAGATGGATCAGGGATTTGGCACCATTCACCTACTTTAATGGGTATCTCAGTCTATAAAAAATATTTGATCTGATCTCAACGGATTTGGATTCAGGATGAGATTTTGGTATTAGGGTCGACTTTCCAGAAACTTTTGGCCTGAAAATTGACGATTTTGATCAAAAATTTCAAAAAAAAAATTCATTGACCGTCGGTAATCGATATTTTACCCTGGACATTTCGTTGAGAAGGCTTTGTTTTTCTTAATTTTTCTTCTTCGACCTTGCTTTTTGTAGGCTTTCGCAACTGGAAAATATCGCTCCGAACTTCCTCGAAGAAGAAAATGACTTTTTCACGGATGATATTTATTGAGTTGTTATGTGTTGGCAAATAAAATGGTTTTGAAATGCGAAGCTCGATAAAGATTAATAATTCTCCCATTTTTAGAGAATTCTAGAGAATTCTCCGGAGAATTCTTCGAAGAATTCTCCGTTTTTATTTCTCCGGAGAATTCTACAACCTTAGTAAAAATATTCGTTGGTTATTTCAATGGTCCTCATCTACCTGCAGTGGCACCAGTCCACCCTCAGTGGCTCAGATATACCTTCAATGATCCTGATCTTCTCTCAATGGTAAAGATGCACCCTTTAAGGTTCAGATATACCCTTTACAGTTCAGATCCTCCCTAAATGGTCCCATTCGACCTTCAATAGTACCAGAGTGGGTGGGTCGTGACCATACCTGCAGCGCCGCCGGCGGCGTCTTTGGCAAACCTGCTGGCGGCGGCGATTTTAAGGTAGCCGGCGCCGCCGCCAGCCGACAAAAATTATTTCTACTACTGGTAGTTAATGAAGATTTTTTAAAAGGGAGGAGGGGGGGGGGTTGATATACGCATCGTCGTAGGTCACAGGTTCGACAACCACTGGGTGCAGATCCTGTTCTTTTTCTACTTTTATTTACAAATTTAGTGTCAATATGTAGCCAAGGTTCCATGCTTTCATTCGAACTATCAAACAGCTGAAAAGTTGGTAAAAGGTAAAGCTAAAATTTAAAAACATTAAACCATGTCTGATTCGATGCTATCCTCAATAGGACTATCCCAGAACTATTCGGTAGTATCCTGACACTAACATTTTTTCGCAATTTTAATTTACATACTCATTTTCAACCTCACACTCAAAATGTAGCCCTGCTTCTTGCCGTCATTTTCAGCATACGGTTGTATGAAATCATGTAAATTGAAATCGCGAAAAAAAATCGGTTCCTAAATACTACTGAAAACCTGCCTCTCAATAGTACTCATTTCTTCCTGGGTCAACCTTTCACCAGCTACCTCGCTTTTATGAAGTGATTTTAGTGTGGAAAAGTTTCTATCTGGTTTTCATGAAATTCTAACTCTGAAAAGTAACTAAACGCGTGGACAAATAAATAAAATTGGTGAAGGCTCAGGCTATATAAATATAAGTACGCATCATTTTGGCCAGTTTCCTTTAATTTTGGTGGTCATTTGCCAAAAATCTCTAAATTGAGGCACTTGCCGACAGCTAAGCAGCGCTATGAATGGTTGCAATTGATTGCTCGATCAAATTTGTCCCTAAAGTCAAAAAACTTACTGAAAAAAGAAATTACAACACCCCCAGGTGGGCTTGAACTTTCAACAATAAGCCATGCCCATATAAAGTGCCCCATCAAGTTTTATGCAGGACGCAAAAAAAATTCTATTAGTTTCACAACATACTTTTTTCTTTCGGTAACAGCACCACATATCAGCATCACACCTCACTCAACACTTAGTTTTTGGACATATATAATATCTATCGACCATGAGAGATTGACCTTGTTAATTCATCTTGTTAATTTGGCACTATAGAATGCCACCGGCGCTGACGGCGGCGGCGATCTTCTGGCTTCTCAGCGCCGGCGTTGGCGGCGCCGCCGGCGCTGGCGCCATTTTTTTTAAAAACCCTGGCGGCGCCACCAGGCGCCGGCGGCGAAAATTTTGGAGCGCCGGCGCTGGCGGCGGCGCCGGCGGCGTTTTTGGCGGCGCTGCAGGTATGGTCGTGACGTATTTAGGTATGGGTAGGTGAGCCAGGTGCCTGCGTAGATAAGCCAGGAGAGTAAGTAGTAAAAACTTTTTAGGTATTTTAGTGCCCTTTTTGGTGGTTTATCACATTTTTCTTGCTGGAGCATGGCAAAAGACTCTAAATGCATTTTTGATCAAGAGTCCAGCTCGGAATTATGTCTAAGGTAAGTCTGTGCGCGCGTCTCTAACCAACCAAGCCCCCTGCGCCCCTTTCGGGTCGCAGGGGCTTTGTTGCTTGGGGTTTAGATGCGCACACCCACATACCTGAGAAATAAATCACTCGAAAGTGACTTTGGTTGCATTAAAACATATGCATACCACAGTATGGGCTACTGTAGTGCGGAGATGATGCAGAGTCCTGCTCCCCGAAAAAAAAATTCAAAAACTATTAGGTTGTGTCAAAAGTTCTGTCGTTTTACTTCAAAAGCAATATTTGTGGCGTTGTGTTTTTACCATAGATTATTTTAACATTTTTCAAAAATTTACCACTCATTTTGTAGCTGAGAATTTTGGCTATAAAACGAGTGGTAAACTTTTAAAAAATGTTTAAAAAGTCTATGGTAAAAACACAACGCCACAAATATTGCTTTTGAAATAAAACGACAGAACTTTTGACACGACCTAGTATGATAATGAAAATTATTCCTGTCAAGACAAAATTAGAGGATGAATTTACCAGAGGATGAATTTACCGCCGCCCGGTCCTCGTGCACATTTTTGATTATTTAATTCTATACTTCAAACTCAAAATTTTCGAGTACTTGACTCGATGCTCGAAAAATGCCTGTAAGAGCATTTACGGCATTGCACTTTTTGAAAAAAGCTAAAAAACCAACTTGTTTGAGAGCTCCTTCACGGACATTTAGCAATTTACCACGCAGAGGGAAGACTCCATAGCGGTCACGTCCAATGACACCCAAGCCAGCTACAGCCAAAGTCTTGGCCGAATCTCCTTCCGTCAGGATTAATGTGCAGAGGTGAGAGTTTTTACCTCCAGCGTCGTTGGCATCTTCTAATTTGGGGACATTCTATGAAGAACTAATCAGTTGACCAATAATACAAACATAGGGTAAGCAATGAACCTTGACTTTAGAAGATTTCTTGCCGCTCTTTTTGTCCAAGCCTTCAGTCTGTTTGAATTTCACCCAAGACATGATTGATTCAACAATCCCGACTTTGTGGGCTTCTTTTACGAATTTGTCTGAAAGATCGCATACTGAGCCGAAACTCTTTGCTTGCAAAGTCATGGTCTCTTTGGTTTGTGAGTCAAATGTGGGTTCTCGATCTGAAATTTGTGATTTAAAGGGCATACCAGCGCGTTACACTGCAAATTAAGGCGGGGGGACCAGCACGTTTTCAAAAGTTATCCTTGTTCTCTCTCGTTTCAACTCAAATCTTATATTTATGACCTTATCCTACTTTTAAAAAGTAAGCAGGAAACTTTCGTCGGATCAGGTGGAACGTTTAGGGAAAACGGTCATGAGAGAAATAAATTGCTGGTCCCCGCCTTAATTGCAGTGTAACGTGCTGGTATGCCCCTTTAAAGTAAATCCAATCTTTGAAAAAGCGACCGGCGGTGTACTGATCTGCACAGAATCCCGCACAGTGAATCCATTGTGCGTATGAATATACCATGCCCAAATTTATACACCTATGCCCAAAAAACCACATACCAAAGAATTGACAAATATCCACATGTGATTTTTTATTTGGAATGGTTTGATTGCTATGCTGTTTTTTCCAATCTTCTTCTTAACTGTTTCAATCAATTTAGACACCACTTGATCAGCCACATAATCTACGTGACGGCCTCCCTAAATTGTATAGATTTTCTCTATTTGCTCACCATAATTTTCGTAATTAATTGCTGTATCTGATGTCACTGGCAAAACTAACCTTAGAAGTGGCAATACTGTTGACAAATGAAACTTGTTGAAAACCGCGGTCTGAGACGGCTACTCCGATCTCCAGCGATCATTCACGTGTTCAAAGGCAACTTTCATTGGCTCACCAGCATCATCCGAGCGGTCTTTGATGTAGCGGTCCACATACTGTTTAAAGCCAAGACACTAAAGGTACAAAAATGTTAGCGGAAAACAAAAATTATGACTATCAATCAAATCTTACCGGGATAATAGTGTTGTTCAAGAAAACCTTGACACCACGAGAAGTGCCGGCCACATCAAAAGCTCTGCGACACATCAGAGAAATGATGTCATCATCCAGTTCTTTCATTCCAAAACGTTTGAGATCTGGCTGGAAGGTGATTTTGGTAAAGTCAGCCTCTGTGCACTTCTCGATGGTTGCCTCCCCCTGTTTGGTCATACTGTTCACCCACGTCTGCAGAATGAGCAAATTATTAGGTGGTGGTAATAACTCAACTAAACACCTGTTTAAATTTTTTTCCATATTCTTTACTAGATGTTTCTAACACAAATTTGGTGGAAAAGATGTTGCACAACTTGGCTCCATATCCATTCCTACCACCAGTCACTTTGCGTTCATCATCATTGTAGTTGGATGAAGTCAGCAGGGTTCCAAAAATCATCTCAGGCACATACATCTTCTCCACATTATGCATTGCAACGGGAATTCCTTTGCCATTGTTGTAGATTGAGATCTCGTTCTTTTCCCTGAAGTATTATTTTTCAAAAATATTGTTGAAGGGGAGGAAACTTTATATACGCATCGCCTGACTCACAGGTTCGACCACTGGGTGCACACCTTATTTTTTACCTTCTTTTTTTACAACCTTGGTTTCAAAATGATCCTCACAATGTAAGATATCTAACAAAATCATCAGTGCATGGTTTCAGACTACTGGAGCTTATGTATAGGCTACACAGACTAAATTTCCGAAAATCGATGGGTTTTGGGGGTTTTGTGTGGCTGCTTTGATTGCTATTTTCTGACTTTTTTTTACAAGTCATATACTTCATACACTAAAATTTAGCCAAGAGTTTAGGCTTTCGTTTGAGCCATCAAACGAAAAAAGTAATATTTAATTAGAGTTAGAATTCGAAAAACCTCCGACGATGTCCAATTCCATGCCATCCTACAAAAGGCTGTCATTTCCATTAAAGGGGCCCGCTCGCCGCCGATGGGAATATTGACGCTAGTAGCGAATACCCACCCCCAACGATTTTCACTTTTTTTACTTTAGTAAAAAGTACCCAAATATATGTTCCAGACCCCGAAAAATGTGCGCAAACTCTTCATTAGTCACAACTTCCGTACGCTGGCCTACCCCCAAGCCTAAGGGCTAAGCCTAAACTTGTTGTTTGCAAGGGTAGTTACACCAATTTTTAAAGGTCGGATGCTTGGGGGGGGGGTGGGGTATTCGCTACTAGCGCCGGAATATTTTGTAATGGCTTGTTCACGTTGTTAGAGTTTGAGTTAGAGTTCGGGTAAGAGGTGTTCATCAACTAGAAAACTCGAACTTGAACTCGAAGGTGTTCACGTACATCGAGTTAGAGTTCGAAGTCGAGCTTGAAAATTTTCATGTATAGCTCAGAATCTCACCCCGAAGCCGTCTAAAGCCACTAAGAGTTGGTTTTTGGTGGGTTTACTACAAGGGAATCCAAGTTATATGCATCAACACCTTCAAATTTAACCTCAAACTCTAACTCTAACTCGAGATACATGAACACCCTCGAGGTAGAGTTAGGATCAGAGGTATTCACGAAACCGAAATCCCGAACTCTAACTCTAACAACGTGAACAAGCCAAAAGGCGGGTACCGGCTGTGGGAAGTTTCGTAACAAGACAATTTCATAAGAGCGAACTTTCGTAAGAGCGAATTTTCGTAAAAGCGAATTTTCGTAAGAAACAGTTTCGTAACAGCGAAAATTCGTAAGGAACTTTTTCGTAACAGCGAATTTTCGTAAGAAACTTTTTCGTAGCAGCGAATTTTCGTAACGAATTTCTTTCGTAAGAGGAAATAATCGAAATTTTTTTCACTTTTAATCAATTTTTCTAATTCAGGATTTCATATGATTCATTTGTTTTGGCCTTTCTGTCACTGCTTGACACTTCGAACAGTTAATTATATAACATAACTGTATGTTTGCAAAAAAAGGTAAGCATAGGTCATATGACTGAAAATTTTGATAATTAGTTGACCCCCCGATCTTTCATCCGTTAGGAGACCAGCAGAAATACCCAAAAGCATGGTGAAAAACTCCGAGCTAGAATTCATATATTATATACTACACATAGATGCTCGCCATTATTGGCATGTATGGTGCAGTAGGTAAGTTGATGGGATGATTTTTTTCACCAGTGGTTCGATTCCACCTCTGACTGTTTCATTTTTTTCTTGACTATTTTTGGTCAAAACATCACAGAGGCTATAAGAAACATCAAAGGAGGATCAAAAAGCAAAAAAAGCAACTTAACGTATCACTAATGTTACTGAAAACCGCGTTACGAAAGAGCTTGTACGAAAATTCGCTCTCACGAAAAAGTTTTTTACGAAAATTCGCTCTTACGAAAAAAAATTCTTACGAAAATTCGCTTTTACGAAAATTTGCTCTTACGAAATTGTCTCGTTACTAAACTTCCTACAGCCCGGGTACCAGAGCCCGTATTCAGGGCGCAAAATTGTAAAAAATCGGTCTGATTTTGGAACCGATTCTGTTCTATTTTCGGGGCTGTTTTTGGAACAGATCGGTCCGATTTTGGAACCGACTTTTGTACCGATTTTGTAACGCATTTTTGTACCGCTTGTTTTGCCGATTGTTTTATCGTTTGATGCACCAATTTTTGTACCGTCTTTTGTTTCCGTTTTCGACCTCCCTCCAGCATGGGCGCTTATTAGAACATGGGCGCATATTACAGCCTGGGCGCTTATATTTCAACCTACCGGAGCTGACAGCGCTGAGAAAAAACTGTAACGACAATTGGCACCAAAAATAGACCTTTTTTGTTCAACGTTTATTATAGAAAAACACCTTAAGTCCAAAAAGCAAAGGAGCAAACCCAAATAGAGTGTTAAGCCAAAAATAAATTCACCAAAATGGAGTAGGACGGGAGCTTATTGAAGCATGGGCGCTTATTTTTCGACCTTCCTTCAGCATGGGCACTTATTAGAGCATGGTCGCTTAATGGAGCATGGGCTCTAATTAGAGGAAATACTGTATAGCCTCAAAATGCTTGGAGACATGATAATGCACCAATAGCCGAGTGGCTAAAGCTTCTAGCAATAAGTTGAGGCTCGAAAGTTCGATTCCCACTAGAAACAGCAAATTTAAAATCGGTTCAAAATGGAACAGTTGTCGCAAAATCGGTCCGATTGTCGGTTCCGAAATCGGCCCGGAAATCTATCTTATTTTCTGTCGATTTGCGCCCTGAATACGGGCTCAGGTCAATTCAAACGAGAATAGTTTTAAAATAAATTGTAGTTGAGTACGCTGCGGGGAACAAGTAATCAAAAATACTTTCTTCGTTTAATAGCATCGGTGGCCTAGTGGGATAGCGGCGGCGTACTGCGAAACTTGGTCGTCGGTTCGCTTCCCACTGGAGGCATAATTTTTCCTCCACTTTTCCCCCACTTTTCCAAAATTTCGTCAAATTAATTCTCATTTGAACTTCACTGGTACCCGCCTTTCAAAATATTCCCATCGACGGCGAGCATGCCCCTTTAAATCCCAAAATTAGGGCAATTGCTGACAGTATAGCAGTGCTAAAAGTAATTCCAATCGATTGCTCGATAGTTTTTTAGTCCCTAAGAGTGAGTGAACGAAATGAAAAATAAATAAAAAGTGCACCTAGGGTATTTGAAACCTTCGACCCTAGTCGATGCGTATATAAGTTTCCTCCCCACTTAAAAAAAGGTAACCTACTTGTTGATGTTGACTTTAATGAGGTTCATTTTAGAATCACGCTGTTTATTGTCAGCAGCATTGACCAAAATTTCGTCAAAGATTTTGTAAAGACCCGGAACGTATGTGATTTCTCGCTGCACAATTTTGTCAGTCTCCTGATCATACACCCACATCAACTTAATTAAGAAGAAATTTATAATTAAAGCAAAAATTACAAACATAAAGTGCTCACAGTCTTGGTGCAAAATTCTACAGATCCGATGTAAGTATCCTGAATCGATATTCATTTTGAAAAAAAATTCCATTAATTATTTAGAATGACTGACTGGACGCAGAAGGATGTGCTCTAATTGAGTTTTTTTTTGGTATGTCTTCTCAATGTCTGTCATCTTTGCTATTTGGAAAGCTCGTTTACTAGTGACTGAGAAACTTTAAAACATAACTTATATATCATAAAACTGGTAGCTTCAAAATACCTCGGTGAGATCAATCCTCGAATTGCTGCAATATTATAAGAAAGGGGTGCTGAGATCTTTCGAAAGAATTTATTAAAGTAATTGTGCTGCACAGTGGAAGGCAAGATTTAAATACCACTGGAGGCTTGCCTGAAAATTATTCAAGTTTTTTCAAGGTCTATAAACAAACAAAAAAGAACCGTGAACAAGAAGTTATAATCAACCTTTATCTTAATTTAGAAGAAAAAAAGTGAAAGGAGGATAATGTCTACAGCTTCAATTAAAAGCGATTTACCCGCCAAAATTATAGTACACTGATGAATTAATGCAGGGATTCGCTATAGGACGTAGCAATTGAAAATAGAATCACTAGGGCCGGTCTTTTTTGATATCTAGAGCAGTCTTTTGGCACAATGGAAAGGGTTCATATTTCATTGTGAAGTGATAGGATGCGGCTTCGTGTGAACAAAAAAGACAGCAGAACAGTAGCAACAATATTTATTTAAGACATAACAATTTGAAAAATTACAAGTCATTCGAATTGGCCAAAAATCTGAGTATTCACCACCTATGTCTCTTTCTTTACTTTCTGAGCTGCACTTTTCACAAACACAAGTATTGGTCTCTCAAACCCTGAAATATTAAGGTAAAAACAAACTCATTAGATAGACAGCGTCCAGAATTCTAATTTATTAAACACCTAAATTACAAACCTTTTGAACATGCCTCTGGCACACCTAGTTCTTCCACCTATTATTCTGATTTATTCGTCTTAAAGGGGCATACCGGCGCGTAACATGGCAAATAAAGGCGGGGACCAGAAGTTTTCCAAAAATCGTCCGTGTTTTTACTCGTTTCAACTCGAATCTGATATTTATGACTTTATACTACTTTTAAAAAGTAGGCAGAAAACTTTCGTCGCATCAGGTGGAACGTTTATGAAAAACGGTCATGAGAGAAATAAATTGCTGGTCCCCGCCTTGATTGCAGTGTAACGCGCTAGTATGGCCCTTTAATGGTAAAAATTAGGGTGGTGCACGGTCGGTTAACCGACCCGGTCGGTTAACCGAACCGGACCGGTTTTGGCCCAATTAACCGGAACCGAAAACCGGGTACGAAAAAACGCGGTTAACCGAAAACCGGGTACGTCAGAATCCGGTTTTTTCCGGTTTAAGCACTGGATAAAATCGCCTTTCAGAAATAAAAAAAACTGCCTAAATAAAATCTTGCAGCAAAATTTTATTGTTTTCTGGAGGAAAAATTTGTTGAGATGCTCATGGATGGTGTGTTTTGTGAGCCTTCATAATTTTCACGAACTTGTTTTGTTTTTAGCGCAAGAAATAGAGTTTGCTGAAGATGAAGATCAAAGCGAGGATAACTCTCATAACGATAGCAACAGCATGGATATGGGTGTTTCCATATTAACAACATTTACTGATTTCTATCAATGCAAATTACTTGAGATGACATTTGGGCCATCGAAAATAAGGTGGTCCGCAGGGTAGGGTCTGATCAACTCAAGGCTACAACTAAGGTGTTATAATCTCTAGTTAATGTCCATAATCTTCAATTTTGTACCTAAGGCGGAACTAAGTCATTACCGTCACAACAGCGAGAGACCTGATAGAAGCGATAACTTATTTATCTGGTGGCAAAAGAACAAGGAACGATTTCCGACTATCTCCAAAGGTGCCAAAATTCTCCTTTGTCTCCCGGCAACTTCAGTCAGTAGAGAACGAACATTCTCCATTGCTGGTCTTTTTAATTCTAATACACTGAGAAATAGGTAAACAGCTCCAGTTTACCAAAAAATAAGTCGTAAACAACATCTCTAGGATGCATGGTGCTACGGCATAGATGCTCATTTTAATCAAAGCAAAACTAAATCGGCTGAAGCTAGCTCCATCCACGGTTCCTGATGATGGAGAAACCGAAACATATGAATTGGGTTTTCTTGATGAAGACAATATTGTATGAATATATTTGTTTGCAACATGTTATTTGGTGTCAATAAAGCCTTGGCACAGGTAACGAACAAGCACCCCCAAAAAATCAATAGGGGGGACCAAGGCAAAAAAATTTAAAAAATAAAAACAATCAACAGGGGGGACCAAGGCATCTTTTTTTTTTGCCTTGGTCCCCCCTATTGATTTTTTGGGGTGCTTGTTCTTTACTCGAGTGGGGTGCTTGTTCTTAACCTTAGCCAAAGCCTTTAATATGGTTATCTTTGCGCTTTTAGCCTAAAGGATTGCAATAAGGGACGAAATTTAACAAAAACCGGAAAAACCGGGTCGGTTAACCGGGTACTGGTGATAAACCGTAACCGAAAACCGGGTACCCTAAAAACCGGTTAACCGAAAACCGGGTAGGGCCAAATTAACCGTAACCGCACCACCCTAGTAAAAATATATAAGTAGGGTAACCTTTGTAAAGCCAACCTCCTCTGAAAGCAAATATTCCGTGAATTGTTCCGGTTTAAAGCTGATGTCCTTGTAATTTTTCTGCATGTCAGCCTGTAATAGAACAAAAAAGAAATACAAACCCTTTTTTACAAGACCATAAATATTACCGCCATTTTGCTCTTCTTTGAATATGATGAGAATTCTTGGGGCTCCAAAATTAGTCTCCCGCCATGGCACAAATGGAGAAAGGCTCGTTTGAAGAATCTCCGCAAACCATCGTCTCCCCAGTTCAAGCTGAAAAGTTAGAGACAGCTAAAAGCTTCAAATCCAAAAAAACACTCACTGAATCCATTTAGTGATAGACAATGCAAGTATTACATGAAACTCCTCCTTCACCTCAAACACAATTGATCAGGTCTTATTGATGCACACCATAAAGAAGTCAATTGTCATACCATGTCCAACAAGTCATCACTCTCTAGCACGTAGTTCTCTTTCCGAAACCAAACATTTTTTGGAAATTTTCTATCAATCAGGCTAGAAGCCGTAGCGTGATAATCTGTTACCAATGATGCGGGAAAATTACCGATGAGCTAAAATAAAGGCGGCGCATTAAAATTCCAAATTAGCTTGATGGGCCGAAAAAACTTAAAAATCTAATGAGATTTGACACGCAAAAATTTTACTAGCTTTTGGGCCTTATCCTTGGAAGTCACTGAGGTTTTTTAGGCTGTACTTTGTAAATGATGGAAAAAATGATCAGCGAGGGAGATCAAACAAAATAGCTCAGATAGAACATTTATTATTTTTAAATTAGGCAAGGGAGAGGCGGTAACATCTGCAAAAAAAATTTTACAAAAAAATTAACACGCCTAAAAGCACATCAGCTTATACAAAACAAATTAAAAAACCCTTTTACAGTCGAATATGATTGCTTATGATCGCATGTTATGATCAATTATTGCAGCTTTAAGTTACAGAAAAATCTCTAGCATAGAATTCCTAGCACATTATTGAATGCAAAAAATCGATGACTGTACGTTCAATACTATAAGATCTCCGATTCAAGATTTAAAGGGGGGGGTGCAAATCATAATGCGAATATTTTGAACTCTCAGGTTCAAATCCCCCTGGGCGCACACCCTTTTTTATCTTCTTTAATTCACAAGTTTGTAGTCAAAATGATCCTCATACTCTTGGCTATTCAACAGAGTCATCAGATCATGATTTCAAAATTCCTGGAACTGATTTGCAGGCTAAGACCTGCTAAATTTACGAAAATCGTTCGTTTGGGGGTTTTTCTTTAATTGGTTTGATTTATATTTTCTGACTTTTTTCTACAAGTCACGCGTTTCATATACAAAAATGTAGCCAAGATTCTAGGGTTTTCATTTGAGCTTTGAAACACAGAAAAAATTAGTTAAAAGTCAAATTAGCATTCAGAAAACAATCAACCATGTCCACTTCAATACCATTCTACCTTGGACTATCCTAGAACTTTTTGGTATTATTTTTAAAGTGACATATTTTGGAATATTAATTTACATGATCATTTACAACCTTATACTTAAAATGTAGCTCTGCTTCCTGGCGTCATTTTCAGTACATTGTTGTAATTATTATGCAAATTAAAGTTACAGAAAATGTCACTTCCAAAACAATACAGAAATCCTACCCCTCAAAAGTACTCATTTCTTTTCTGGTCTAATCCTCTCTAGCCATCTGACTTTTTTGCAGAGATTTTGGTGTGAAAATATTCTTACAAGTGAGGGACCCTGAGTGTGACCTGTGGGAACTTCGAGATATTTTTTTCTACGTATTCTTGTAGAGCGTGCCCAAGTTCCTGACAAATCTGGCTCCCCAGCTTTGAAGGTCCACAAAAAATGTGGTAGAAGGGTCACTTAAAGTTTTAAAAATACCTCGATACCCATATCATGGTTTTTCATAGCTGACCCTTGGGCCATGGGTCATTCCTAAAAATATTTTTGAGTTTCAGAGGTGGGGAGCTGAATTCACATGGGATTGGTCATGTTCCACGAGAATACGCGCATAAAAAGAATTTATCGGAAAAACCCCAAGTCACAGTCAGGGTACCTTCATTGTTAGCTGATTCCCCATCAAATTGCGACTCTAGAAAGTTACTAAGCGCGTCGAGAAAAAAAACAAAATTGGTACAGGTTGAGGCCATATAAAACTAAGTACGCACCTGTTGGCCCGATTTCCTTTTATTTTAATGGTCATTTGCTTGGGATCGCAAAATTAGGGCAGTTTCTGACGGTTAATCAGCGCTGGAAACAATTGCAATCGATTGCTCGATAGCTTTTGGCCCTAGAAGTCAGTAAATTACTGAAGTATAAAGTAAAAAATAGGTTATGCACCCACTGCGAATCGAGCTTCAGTGTTCACATATATTCGCATTATGATTTGCACCCCCCTTTAAAACCTCAAAGAAGGTTGGGAATCTAGATCGGAATCCCGATTCGTGATCTCGGCTTCCTTTCTGGTTTTTTCAAATTTTTTGAGTGGGCGCAATATGGAGCAACACTTTTGCAGTAAGGACCGGCCTCTGCCGGATGCAATATCGAGCTGGTGCAATATCGGGCGATGCTATATCGAGTGTCGACTGTATCTGAAAATAAATTTGCATGGTATAGAGTAAAACTTCAAAGTTTACAAGATGATTGGTTCTCTTTTTCAATCAACTGGATCAAATAAAGATGTTCTATTTTCAGTTTGATCATCGCCTAATTTTTAAAGCTCAGTGAAATGAGAGAGTCCCGAAGGTTGGACCCCAAAAAAAAAAGAAATCGGTTTCAGCAGAGAACGTTCATGAAAGCTTTTGTCAGGTGCTTAGCTTTTTCGACTCACATCACACTTACCTCCGTTCCTTCGTCACAGTAATGTCTAATGTTTTTTCGTGCAACTCCAATCAGATTTTCATCGATGTCGATACCTAAAAACCGCACAAGAAGCTTGAAAGTAGTCTACTAGCATATGAAAACACACCGAGAACACGATTTGGCCCGAATTCTTTAGCAATAAAAAGAGTCAAGTATCCGACGTTGCAGCCAATGTCGAGAATAGCTCTATCTTTGAACCAATTTTCGGGGAATAAATTCAATCTAGAATCCCGTTGAAACTAAATAATGAAGTCTCTTAGATGAAGAATAGTAAAAAAAACCTTTTCTTTGATTCTTGTTCCATAATATCTATTATAGTTGCCTGAGTAAGGATGAAAAGAAACTGGAGAAGTTGTTGTAGACTACTCACCATAGCGAAATCTATAAATTTGACATTTAGTACCGCAGACAATCGCATGTAATACCTTTCCTTGTTACGAGAATTTTGCTTTTTTTCATCAAGACCACCTAAAAATTGAATTATTATTTACGAATACATGATTATCGTTATATACTGCTCACGTTTTTTTGACGCTGATTTTGTGCTAGCCATCTCAAGGTTTCGGCCTGATTTAAGAGCCCAATGCTTTCTTCTGTTGCCTCTTCGGAATTTTCTGTTTGTTCCATATCAACGAATTATCTCTAAAATGTAAAAAAGAAAAATATGGCCCCTCGTTTACGCAAAAAAAGAACGATTATAAGCACTATCTAGAAATCTGACCATTCAACTTCATCTTATATCAAATTAACGATGTGCACTGTAGGGTTATAAGTTACAGCCTGTAACACTACGTCCACAATAACAAGGTAAAAGCAATAGAGTAATAGAGTTGAAGCGTCCGTCGCAGTCACACTTTTCCGCGTCATTGGATATGCACATAAAAGGTAGATTTCAGAAAACGATCAACTGTTTTAATTAGAGTCAGGGTTAGCAGTGTGTGCTTACTAAGCCACGGTGGGGCTTTTTGAACACTGATTTTGAATTTTTTGTATTTTTGGGCAATATTTTTTTTCGTACCATATATACTTTTTTTGTACCAAATATACCTTTTCTGTACCAAATCTGATTTTGTACCAAATATACCTTTTTCTGGGCTAAATTCTAGTATACACCCTTCACTCAAGTGTAGTATACACCCTTCAGTCAAATTAGCTTGGGGACCAAGGCAAATTTTTTTTAAATTGAAAATTAAAAAAAAATTGCCTTAGTCCCCCAAGCTAATTTGACTGAAGGGTGTATACTACACTTGAGTGAAGGGTGTATACTGTACCAAATTTACTTTTTTCTGTACCAAATCCGATTTTCTCTCCAAGACCAACCAAATTCTGCAAAATTTCGCGAGAATTCAAAATTTTCGACATAAAATGACTTGTATTGCTCAGAGCCCCACCCTGGAGTGGCCAGAAGCCCCTGAAAGTTGGTTTTTTGGGGGTTTACTAAAGGGGGGGGGGTAAACTTTTTGCGAAAATTTGATTGGGCGGGTCAGAATTCCAGTCCGATGGGCTTAATCGCTCAGAATTTCACTCTAGACCACTCAAAACCACCATAAACCTGGAATTCTGAGCGATTAAGCCCATCGGACTGGAACTCTGACCCGCCCAATCAAATTTTTGCAAAAAGTTTACCCCCCCCCCTTTAGTAAACCCCCAAACAACCAACTTTCAGGGGCTTCTGGCCACTCCAGGGTGGGGTTCTGAGCAATCCAAGTCATTTTAAGTCGAACATTTTGAATTCTCGAGAAATTTTGCAGAATTTGGTTGGTCTTGGAGAGAAAATCGGATTTGGTACAGAAAAAAGTAAATTTGGTACAGAAAAAAGTGTATTTGGTACAAAAAAAGTATTGCCCATTTTTTTTGAATTTTTGGTATGATTTTCGAAATTTTTTTGTCTTGGTAGTAATGTAAAATTTGGAGTAACTTATCGAAATTTATAGGGTTGGCGGTACCCGAAATTTTAGGGTACCCGAATCGAAGAACCGAACCGGAACCGAAATTTTCGGGTACCCGAACCGATATCCGAAAAAACCTTATTTACAGAAACAGGCTACCTGCATACACGCTGTCAACTATGAAGTCGGTTACCCACTTTTCAACGTTCTTTTAAACAATATCTGAAAGGACAGTACTTTTTTTTGGAGCGAATATAGTTTTTTTGGCGCAAATGTTTCTTTTGCCTAATTAGATTGAAAATTTTCACCTTTTTCAAAAAGTTTCAACACCATAATGTAGCGCTGAGATTATGGTTTCTATTGAGGTATCATTTGTTGCATCAATGATGCAACAAATGATATCTCATTAGAAACTAGAGTCGCAGGGCTACATGATGGTGTAAAAACTTTTTGAAAGTGTGACAGTAAATTAAATAAAAATGAAAATGCATGAAACATCAAATTGTTGTAAATGTTTGATCCCACTATTTGAAATCGTGTCTCCGACTTTCGGGTACCCGAACCGATACCCGAAACACGAAATTTTCGGGTACCCGAACCGAAGCGATACCCGAAACTTTCGGGTACCCAGACCGAACCGATACCCGAAAACCGAAAAAAAACCGGGTTACGGTTTCAATTACCCGAAGACGGGTACCCGAACCGCCAACCCTAAAAAATTATGTCAAAAAGCCTCTTGGAGCCACCAAAAGCCCCACCGGTGGGGTTTTTAAACGGTATTCTATAAGTTGATAGCTAAATGAAAAGCAAAGATCTGGAACCTGCAAACTACTGAATTTTTAAAAAGACATTTGATAAAAAAACAGACATTGAAAGTTTCAAGGGGTAAACTATTAAAAGTTATGGGGTAAATGATTTCATTTGATGAAATGAGGATGCAACTGACGTGAATTTCGAAATATTTTATTTTTTCAAGGCTTTGTGATTTAAAAAAACAGTACTTAAACTCATTTTATACAGAATTTGCTTAGTATTATTTCAAAAAGAAGTTTAAATGTTGAAACCCAGAAATACAGGGTGTAGCAAGTATTTTGGGATTTTTCAAATGGCTGTATTTTTCAACTTTTATGAACACATCAGCCAGATTTTTTTTGTCAGAAAGAAGAAGACGGGAGTTTTCGTTTAATACCAAACTTTATAACAAAAAAAATCTAAACATTTGCAAATGTTTCTTCAACATCTTTACCGCCAACTGCGATACAACGGTTCAATCGAAGAGGATATGCTGCAATACAATTATTGATCATTTCTTGAGGCAATTCTTCAAAAGCAATCTCAATTCTCCTACTTGAATGTCGGTCGGCAGTGAAGAACGAGAGCACCGTAGCTATTGCCAGATCTGTTCGAACCCATCTCAAATCAAAGGAAGAAATGTGAAGAAAGACCTGAAAACCCCTAACCTTGTGTTGCTTCTTCTCTTTTTCTTTAGATCCCCAGAATTCAAAAACTTTTCAAACCACTGCTTAACGCTGTCTCTGCGAGGAATCTTTGCACGAGGTGGAAGGCGATACTGGCGCTCAAAACTTCTCTGCACAGCGACGCAGCTTCCCAACTTGCCGAATTTAACCACACAGAAAGCTTTTTCTTGAGTACTGAATACCATATTGCACTGAAATCAAAAAGTTTGAAGAATCAGATAGACTAATAGCCCAAGTTTGGTATTAAACGAAAACTCACGTCTTCTTCTTTCTGACAAAAAAAAGATCTAACTGATGCGTTCATAAAAGTTGAAAAATACAGCCATTTAAAAATCCAAAAATACTTGCTACACCCTGTACAACTAGCACTTCAGTTAGTAATATGAAAGAGGTGACATATTAACCAAGTTGTAAAGTCAGTTGTGATTGGGTACCTAAATGTATTTCTAGCAGCAAACATCATTTTTATTGACGAATAGTTCTAAGGCACTACATAATTGACACGAACTCTTATCAATTTTGCGAAAAAAAGAGCTGATTAAAAAATTCTTCTGGCAACTTTACCATTCGGGATTTCACAAAATGCGGGATCGGGATTTCGAGAAATGACTGAGCGGGATTTCGGGACGGGATTTTGGGCCAAAATCAGGGCCGGCGGGACGGGATCCTGTCTCGATGTGGTCTCTAGTCACAACTTCTGTACGCTGGCCTACCCTAGAGCCCAAGGGCTGAGCCTAAACTTGTTGTTTTAAAGGGTAGTTACAGCAATTTTGAAAAGGTCCGAATCTTAGGGGGGGGGTATTATTCTTTACTAGCGCCTAAAATTGCTCAGCTGAAGATGCTGACTAAAACAGTAATCTTTGGAACAATTCTCCTTGGATTTGGACTATTCACGATGACATATCGACTATGGGCCGTTAATTCAAAGGGAGCCTTTTTTTAGTGAGGGTCGTTTAATTAGGTCACTCGGTTATTTTTTTAAATTTTCAATTTTTCTTTCTCTTACTCTTTTTCTCTTAATTGTGACGCACCCTGTACAAGGTGAGTCAGAAAAACTAGTGCAATTTTAAAAATTTGTGTAGGGAACGCCTTGCCCGGCCGATTTCCGAAATTTTCGCAAATCTCCACAACACATGAGTTTTGCTTGCAACCATGAATTGTCTAACTCATATGATAAAGTTTTTTCTGTTCTGTCAATCGCTAGGTTTGAGAAGAGGCTCTATGCTTGGAGAGCTTGTACTCTTTACTATGCCCAAATTCATAATGAGTCTCAAACACGCTAAGCATAGAATTTTTTGTGAAAACATTGTAGAGGAGTGGATGAAATAACAGTTATGCTCAAAAATCGCGTTGAAAAATCGATTTGAATTGTTCTCCATATTTTCACCAGTTTTTGTGACTCACCCTTTACTGTCCTGATCTTTCATATTTCAGAAGTGGCTAGCTTTTTTCGGAAACCAATTCAATATAAGATTTTAGGAGCTATAATAAATTCAAATATAAAAATTCACAAAGTATGTATTTTTTTTTGGGATGGGGAGTATAAGTCACATTTTTCTTCTAGTTGTGTGTGCCTCAAAACTAGTTGACCACTTCATTTGCTTTAAAGGAGACACAAGTGAAATGCTTTATTATCTAGGTCAAATTTGTTTACCGATGGGGACTGTAAAATCCCTCATAAAGACATTTACCATTTGCGAAAGTTTTAATATTGGACCCCTTATTTTTTCCTCTCTAGATTACAGCAATCAATTTTCCATGGAAATTGCAAAATTTTCAGCCTCCAACAAAAGTTCACAAATATTAGAAGCATGTTTGTGCAAAATATTTCGCACTACTGTAGTAATATTGCTATTTACATTCTGCCATTCCAATTATGCCCAAGGTTTCGGGAATAATAATGGAGGCAACGGTTGTATGATGAATCCACAAATGAGTGGATGTCTAATGAATAACGGCAATCGATTTGGAGCAGGAATTAGTGGCTCTGGTTTTCAAGGTATGGGTGGACCAGGATTTAATAATGGAGAAGGCAATAATTGTTGTGTTCAAAGCGGTAATTGTTTTTATCATAAATAATATGAAATGTAAGTAATTGCAGGAATGAATCCATGTTGCATGCCAAACAACGGACCATTCAATGGAAATGGAGGCATGGAGTTTGGAGGTGGAGGCAATGGATATGATATGTTTGGCAATGACCCCTCAAATAACGGTCGTCGAAAAAAATGAAATGTGATCATCACTGCAGAAACCTCTTAACCTTTAAAAATATATATTATAAATATTTGAATGTGCTTCAAATTGTTCATTGATTAACAATGAAAAGCCGGAGAGTCTCAAAGGGAGAAAAAACTTTATATACGCATCGCCTAGGGTCGAAGGTTCAAAACCCCTAAGTGCATAACTTACCGTATTCACTGTATTGGCACTTTTTATACTCGTGAAACTGTTGCATGAAACCGTTTCACGGACCTTTGAAACCGTTTCAAAGAAACCCTTGAAACCGTTTCAAGAAACCCTTGAAACCGTTTCAAGAAACCAGTTTCAAGAAAACCCTTGAAACCGTTTCCGGAAACCCTATGGTTTCAAGGAAACCCTTAAAACCGTTGCATGCAACCTTTTTTATCGGAAAAACAGTTGCATTTAAGAACATGTTGTCTTAGATGAAACCATTGAAACATAGATCTTTAGGGTGCCAATTTATCTGCCAATTTATCAGCCAATTTATTGATCACCCGAAATTTTTATATAGGAATGTTCAGAATTGTCTCCTTTATCGATTAGTAGCAAATAATGCCCTGAGCATGCTCATTTTCGGGGAGGAAAAGGACCAAACATAAACACATTCCTCAAATTTGGGTTTTTGGAAAATGTACTTCATCCAACTTCAAACAGCCATAACTTTTTTTTCCAATTATCTCTTTTACATCGAAAAGAAGAAAATGTGCATCAAAGTCTACTCTTTTCAATGGTAAATCGATTGTAAGCGTGAACGAAAAATTTTGTGAACAAAAGTGGGTGAGTATGCTGAGGGAGGTGGATTTATTTATAATAAAAACCCAGATGAAAATCTTTACAAGTGTCATATCTGCACAATCCATGCGTTTTGCCAAGTGTGCTTGCATGCAATCGACGCAGAATTTCTTGGAGAACAACATGTTTTTTTAATTAGCCGCGAAACAAGGCAAAATACCCCATGAAAAGTCGTTTGTTGGAGGTGTCAGAAATTTACGAAAATCAGGCTTTTGGAGGAATCTAAAAACTGCGCAGAAAAGGTTGCAGTGACGAATCACCCCCCCCCCCACGAGGACTGATCAGGTGGAGGAGATAACTTCATATTCGTGTTTCTCGACCCGATTTCATGAGAAAGCCGCGCGTTTTTTTGATTCTGAGAAAAAAAATTTTTCGAACCACAGGGGGGGGGGTATCATGGTTTTTTAGTCAAAATTTGAAAAATTTAAATTGGCGCCTTTTGAATTTAAAAGGGAATAAGGGCTGTATTGGGAGGGGAAGGGAATGAAAGGGGGCCACTTTTATGGCAGAACAATATAAAAGTAAATATATGTATTCTTCGACTGCCTCACCATGTTTTTCAACTGGGCCGTGTCAAAAACAGACTCTATATGCATTTTATGGTCAAGAATACTTCTCGGAATCATGTCTAAGGTAAGTGAGTGCGCGCATCTCTAACTCTCAAGCCCCCTGAGCCACCTTCGGGGGCTTGGTTGCTTGGGGTTGAGATGCGCACACCCACATACCTTAGACACAAATCACTCGAGAATGACTCTGAATGCATGAAAAACCATGCATACCAGAGTTTATTTATGCGGTAGACCCCAGTATTCAAAACTATGTTAAACATCTTCTTGTTAGTGGGCCCTCTATGATTAGTGGCCCCCTTTTATTCCCTTCCCCTCCCTATACAGCCCTTTATTTCTTTAAAATTCAAAAGGCGCCAATTTAAATTTTCAAATTTTGGCTAAAAACCATGATACCCAACCTGTGGTTCGAAATTTTTTTTTTCTCAGAATCAAAAAAACGCGCGGCTTTCTCATGAAATCGGGGTCGAGAAACACGAATATGAAGTTATCTCCTCCACCTGATCAGTCCCCGTGGGGGGGGGATTCTGAACACAAGCCGCAGAAAATATTCTCCTCCACACATTTCCATGATACACATCATTACTACACACACCTTTAACACACACCACCAATCACGTGTACCAAGTCTGCACTTTATTGCCAACAACTCCAACAGCAACAGATTAACAACAAAACAAAGAAGCAACAAAGAGCCTAATCATTCTTTTCGGCATCCAAGACCTTCAGTTCGCACTCGTCCAGCAGGCGTTGCAGATACATACGAAGTTTGACCTTATTCCTTTCCGATGGGGATTCTCCAGCTTATCCATAACGGGGTCGACATTCTCGGCGATGGTATGCCTGTAGGCGAAGGACAGCTTTTCCACGTGAGCTTCCATCAAGTCTAGCACTGCAGTTATTTCGGACCCTTTATCATCACCGCGACTTCGCTTTGACCACCTCCGCTGGCTTGCCTGAACAATGGCGGTGCAAAAATAACTCTTCTTCCAAATTTTTCTCTTCGCTTGTGGAATAGGTAGGCGGTAGATCCATAGGTTTCATTTCCTCTCGCCTCACATTCTCTTCCACTTTTTGGATGAACTGATTTTGACGGACAATCAACTCTTTTAAATCTTTGCACTTACGGTAGATTTCTAACGCTTCAGCATTAAGACGCAGAAAAGTGAGACCCCAAGAGAAAACTTCCATCAACTTTTTGGCTGCAGTCACCTTATTGACGATATAAAGACCAGCACCAACGCTTCAGCACATGTAAGCTTGGAAAGACGACCATAGTTGACTGAATTCGCAGCGACCAGAAAAGGAAGGAGACGATGTTCGGCAGCCTAAAAAGCAAGAATATTTTATAGTGCGTAGAAGTACAGGCATGAATCAAAGCAAATTAACCTTAACCATATGGAGTGGTGTTTGCTCCACCTGATTCCAAGAGCAGTCGACAACACAAAGTCCTTGGCCAAAATAAACTCCCGGTCAGCTGGTGAAAGAAGACTGTTTACAGTAGGCGAAAGAACCAGCCCAGGAAATTTGGTGCCAAGCTTCTGAGTAACGAGGAGACCATGACGTTGCAGCTTGCGAACCTTGATCCATGCGGCGGCCAAATGTAGTAGATACGATTTCTTTTTGCTTGTTGTTTTTTTGCGCTGGAGGATCACATATAACGAGAGCAGAGAAAGGGCAACAGCGTCCATACTTATAATGAGTCAAAGGTGAGCAAAAGTTGTGGACCACACGGTCAATTAAACGAGCGACGAGAAGAAAAACAGGCAACTAGCACAAACAGTTAATAACAGGCTGTATTCTTCACGATCGACAAAACAGGCCATCAGCAGAAAAACAAGCCTATTTGCTACAAGAATATTTACAAGAAAAAATGATGAACGAGCGGGGCATTAATCTTGAAGGTTGCGGGTTGCAAAATCATTAGAAAAGGTTTCCAGGAAACGGTTTCAAGTGTTTCAAGAAACGGTTTCAAGTGTTGCGTGAAACGGTTTCATGTGTCCAAGAAACCGTTTCCAGGAAACTAATAGTTTCAAGGAAACCCTTGAAACCGTCTCCTGGAAACCGGTTTCATGCAACGGTTTCACGAGTATAAAAAGTGCCATTAACTCCCCATGGGGAGTTATTTTTAAACCTTAAAAAATCGAAAATTTTGAGGTCGATTTCGAGATTTTTGGGTGCCCAACCAAAATCTGAAAAGTGGAATCAAGTGAGCTCGTGCTGATTATGGAAACGCAAAAAACAGATTTGCGAAATGTTTGCTCTCGGATGGGATACTTTTAATCGACCACTTATTTAAATTGATTTTTTCTAAACTTTGAGCAATTTATACACTAGGGTCATACGAGCAAACTTGTAGAAAACGTCTTTAAGTGAATTTTTTTTGGTAAAACTATAGAATCTCCCCGTCTTTTACTCTTTCTCTACTCTCTCTCCTCTCTTTCGCTACATATGGTTTTTCTTACTAATTTTGTGAACATTCTCATTTACAAATTCATACTCAAATTGATGCCAGAGAGCAGGGCTACGTTTTGAGCGTGAGGTTGTAAATGATCATGTATGCGATATTTGCTGAAAACCCTCAAATTTCCGGAATCCTGGACTTTTTTGATAACTTTTGGTGTTTTTCAGCAAATATTGCAGACATGGTCATATACAACCTTATACGCAAAATTTAGCCCTGCTTTCTAGCATCAATTTGAGTATAAACTTGTAAATCAGAATATCTACAAAATTAGAAAAACCATGTGTAGAAAACTAATTAATTAAAAATGTAACGTTTTTGGCTATGACGATTTTTGGCGGAAACAATTTGGGACGAAACCTAAGCCTAAGCCGAAAAAAGCTGGAGGGTGGCAGAAAAAAGCTAGAGGGTGGCAGGAAAAAGTAAAAGGTGGCAGAAAAAAGCAAAAGGTGGCAGAAAAAAGCTTTTTTGATCAAAACTCGAAAAAAGTTGGCAGAAAGAAGCCAAAAAGTGGCAGAAAAAAAGATTTATCCGTAAAAAATTTAGGAAAATTCAAAAAAAATATTTTTTTGAATTCCCGCCAAAACATTTTTTAAGGGATTCAGGGCTGTATTGGGAGGGCAACGGAATAAAAAGGGCCACTTTCATGGCAAAACCTTAAAAGAGTGAATTCTGGAATATTTCGGATGTCTTACCATGTTTTTCAACTGGGCCGTGGCAAAAGAGACCCTATATGCATTTTTTGATCAAGAGTACTTCTCGGAATCATGTCTATGGTAGGTCTTGGGGTTGAGATGCACACACTCACATACCTTAGACACAAATCACTCGAAAGTGACTCCAAACTCCAAGCTCCCTGCGCCCCGAAGGGGGCGCAGGGGGCTTGAGAGTTAGAGATGAGCGCACTCACTTACCTTAGACATGATTCCGAAAAGTACTCATTTTTCGCTAGCTGGGGGGGACTCTATAGTATAGCCTTTTTTTTAATTTTTTCGAATTTTTTCCACAAAAGCTCATTTTTCGATTTTTTTAACAAATAGCTGAAAATAGATTTTGAGAAAAAAAATCGCACCTGCAACGATGCTTATTCGATTTTTCACGATATTTTAGGGGGGGGGGTAATCAGGAATGAACTCTATAGGAAATTTGTTTTGCGGGTAAACGGGCCTCCGAAGTTTGGAGGTGGTCAAAATTTTCGAAAATTCTGCCATCTCCAAACTTCAGAATTTCCTATCGAGCTCATTCCTGATTACTCCCCCCCCCTAAACCCACTGAGTTGGAGCCGTCAGTAAACAAGTCACAAAGTCGTTTTCTTAGGGCTGAGCAAAAGCGGTTTGGTCTGTAGATTGAGCTTTGATCAGTGGTGTATGCGCATCCACTTTGGGTTTTTTAGTTATTCGTACCTTTTTATTTTTTGCCTTGCTTTGCTCCACTTCGTCCTCAATATTCTGCTGTAACTGTTCAGACTAAGCAAAAATTGCATCTTTTTTCTTGTTTTTTTTTGCTGACTCTCCTCAACGCTCTTTATAGTCTTTTTTTCTCAGGAACCAGCTGAATATCTTCCATAGTTACACCAGCGCCGGCGCTGGCGGCATCTTTTTAACTGGCGCTGAAAGTTTTATACCTACCGTTGCCATTCGAATGAAAGTTATGAAAAATATCAAGTACATTTATTTTTGAAACTCACTACTTTTCAATTAAAAGAGTTCGGAGTGCTTTTACATATTCTTTTTGACGCCGACTTTTTACATGTTTTTCATATTTTTTCTTTTCTCAAATGTTTGAACATCCTTTAGTAGCTGAGAGTTTTTTTTCGATTAGGTTCGATTAGAGATCCATCAATTTCGAAGCTAGCGTTTGATATACCGTATTTTCTCTAATTAAGCCCCCCTCTAGAGGATAGTTGAAAAATAGAGTCCCCGCCTCTAATAGAGCCCCCCCCCTAAAATAATGAACTTTTAGGGATAACTTTTAAGGGATAAAAAATGAACTTTTAATTAACGAAGTTATTGTAGATAATGAAAAATAGTTAAAAAATAAAGCCCCTCCCCCTATTTAATCCCCCTATTTAATCCCCCTATTAACTGGCGCTGGCGCCGGCGGCGAAAATTTGACTACATAGCGCCGGCGCTGGCGGCAATTCTGGCTGAGGTGCAACTATGATCTCTTCTGCAACGACTTCTAGGAAGTATTTTGTTCTCCGGTCTGACTTTTTGTTTCGAGCTCGCTTGACTTGCGAGAGAATAAACTGCACATCCATATCACCATGTTCCAAAGTGCGCTCCATCTGTATGTAAGTGCTGCGAAATTCTGGATCCATGCGTAGCAAGCTCATCTGTCTGTAGATGCCGGCTGCTTCTTGGTGCATTTTCTTGCAATGAGCGGTTCAATACGGTTCAAGGGCTGTACTGGGAGGGGAAGGGAATAACACAGGGGCCACTTTTTTTGGCTACTTTACCATGTTTTTCAACTCGGGCCGTGGCAAAATAGACTCTATATGCATTTTATAATCAAGTGTACTTCTCGGAATCATGTCTAAGGTAAGTGAGTGCATCTCTAACTCTCAAGCCCCCTGCGCCCGCTTCGGGGCGCAGGGGGCTTGAGAGTTAGAGATGCACTCACTTACCTTAGACATGATTCCGAGAAGTACACTTGATTATAAAATGCCAACAGTCCTTTGCTTTTTGTAGACTGCTGACCAGGTCATGGGTGAGTAAGCTGTTCCCTTTTGTGCTACTAGGCCTATCCTCTCTGTGTTTTTCTGTAAGCTGGAGGGCTCTTCGCTGGGCAGACGGGCTGTGACCTTTTGCTTCTCTGCCTGCTGGACCCTTTCTTTGACTACTGAACCAAAGATTGCAGGTTCGACTCTTGCCAAGATCGCCATGTCGCGAGCGGCCACGGCCAACAGCTCGTGAATTGGAAAAGGGGGGAATAGAGGGGATATTTGACCCCACTGCCTTTGGATCCGCAGGGAAATGCCTTAACCAGTAGGCCACCAAACCCCAGACAGGGAAAGTGAAGAAATTTGTAGACATCACTCGCGTCAAAGACGCAACACAGGCACTGTCGCAGAAATAAAGCGTGAACCCTGAAGAATCCGTTAAAAAATTCAAATACGACAATGATTTCCATAGATACCAATGTAAGAATGATTCATGCCACTGTCGGTCCACATATCATTTTTTACTTATATAAAAATAGTGTTTAAATGACTCCTAATTAATTTTTATATGCTTAAAACGATAAAAAAGTTATTTTCTGACATTTTTCCACACAAAAATGGATTTTTAGAAAAAAATTTTTTTGACTAAAATTCGACTTTTTGCCTTGGTCCCCCAAGGCAATCCAACCTGAAAGGGTACCTGGATACCACAAAAAGATGGAATTTGAACATAGTTTTGTTGACTGGGGCCTACCGCATAAAGAAACTCTGGTATGCATACATTTTTATGCATCCAGAGTCACTTACGAGTGATTTGCCCCGAAAATGGCTCAGGGGGCTTGAGAGTTAGAGATGCGCGCACTCACTTACCTTAGACATAATTCCGAGCTAGACTCTTGATTAAAAATGCATAAAGAGACTCTTTTTGCCCAGCTCCAGTGACCAAAACGGGGTAGAATACCTTAATACAAGGAAATTTACCTTGGTCCCCAAGGCAAAAAGTCAAAAAAATTTTGTCCAAAAATACCATTTTTTGTGTGGAAAAATGTTAGAAATTGACTTTCTTATCGTTTTAAGCATATAAATATTACTTAGGAGTCGTTTAAACACTATTTTTAAATAAGTGACAAGATACAAGAAGCATTTATAAAAACTTTACAAATATGAAAAAATTAAATTTTGTCGAAAATTTTTGCCAGCCATCCCTCGGGGGTAGGTGGTCTTTTTGGGCATTTTAGGGTAATTTTTCGGTGATTTATCACATTTTATTGCTAGAGCTGGCAAAAGACTCTGTAGATGCATTTTTGATCGAGAATCTTGCTAGGAATTATGTCTAAGGTAAGTGAGTGCGCGCATCTCTAACCAACCAATAAAAAAAATATAAGATGATAAAGCTACTTCACGACGGAAGACCTTTTCAGCCAAATTGTGGAAAGACGTTTTTTTATTCAGAAAGTCTTTAGAAGTGCTTTTCGTGTCTTGTTGTGCAATCGAAATGAGCTCGGGGGTGACTATGGGTCACATTTCGAAAAATCCGAGTATGGGGGAAGTATATAAGCGCCCTTGGACCTGGTCCACTTCACTTTTAAACATAATCTGACCCTTGAATGATCCAACTCCTAAAATGGTCTCATAAACCCCTTCAACATGGTTTAATCCGCCTGTAGATCCACTAACAAATATAGCCTAGCAAAAATATTTGACCAGGGAGCTACCCGAGCTGTCTTTTTTCAAACGTGAGTTACAATTTGAACTGGGACGAAAAGGAGCCAGGCGAATACTGGATTCATGAGGGCGGATTACACCGTCAAAATTTAATGTAGTGACCGCCGTAAGTGCGGAAGGACTTGAAACTCCAATTTAAGTTGCCGGCATGAACTGGCACTGCTTTAACGTATTTTCTCTGATAAAGATTTTTTCAATGTGGATGTTGGATGTTGGTGGATGTTCGATTACCAGAGAAAAATATGATTGCGGTCTGTTCCCCGAAGATGATACAATGGTTACTACGTATTTGAACCCTTTTGATTTGAGCCCCCGCATTCGAGCCCCGCATTTGAGCCCCATTTAATTTTTTTGGGTGGGCTTATTAGTCGCTCGCTCTTCAGGTTCTGATCGAGGTAATTAAAAGTTCCTAGAGTTTCACGCTTTTTTCAAGATCTGATTTTTAACAGAACGACAGAACAAATCTAGTGGTACATATGCAAGCAATTTATTGATAACATTCAACAATTTAAATGAAACACTAGAACAAACAACAAATTCAATAAGTGTCATTTTCATTCTCTTCAGATTCTTCTCCTTCTACCTGCCTGCATTCGGCAGGCAACCTAATTCAGTAGCCCCTTTGTGGGTAAGCCCCTTTGTGGGTAAGCCCCTTTGTGGGTAAGCCCCTTTGTGGGTAAGCCCCTTTGTGGGTACATGGTCCGGGATAAGGGCTGACCCTTTGGGGTACATGGTCCGGGATAAGAGCTAACTGGGTACGCGACGTTTCCCTGTAAAACCGTTTCCCTGTAAAGCCGTTTCCCTGTAAAGCCGTTTCCCTGTAAGCCGTTTCCCTGTAAGCCTTTTCCCTGTAGGCCGTTTCCCTGTAAGGGACGTTTCCCTGTAAAAACAGTTTCTCGTAAAATAGAACGCGACTTCAATTTATTTTAATCCGCGCTTCATTTTTCACGTTTTCATGTAATTTCAGTGTAACATGCAACGCCCGAAAGGAAAGCGAAGGAAGTACGTAGAAGTACTGGTTGTGGTGGTACTGAGGTGCTTAGGTATTACCCAAGTAGTGATCCGCCTGCCAATACAGTCTGATACACCTTATCAAATATCGACTCAAAATCGCCTCAGGAGTTCAAAAAAGACAATATTTTTAAGTCCTGGTCAATAAAAATTGAGTTCTGGGCACTTTTGAATTTCGACTTTTTACCTGTTTTATCACGTTTTGGTCACTGGAGCTGGGCAAAAAGAGCCTCTAAATGCATTTTTTTCAAGAGTTAGCTGGGCAAAAAGAGCCTCTAAATGCATTTTTTTTTCAAGAGTCTCGCTCGGAATTATGGCTAAGGTAAGTGAGTGCGCGCATCTCTAACTCTCAAGCCCCCTGCGCCCCTTCGGGGGCGCAGGGGGCTTGGTTGCTTGGGGTTGAGATGCGCACACCCACATACCTTAGACGCAAATCACTCGAAAGTGACTCTGGATGCATAAAAATGTATGCATACCAGAGTTTATTTATGCGGTAGGCCCCAGTCAACAAAACTATGTTCAACATCTTCCTTTTTGTTCAAAAGTGGTCCCTTTTGGTCTATTTCCACCCTAATACAGCCTTAAATCCCTTCGAAAATGGTCAAAATGGGTGCTTTTTGGTGGTCCAGAAACTCGATTTTTTATTGACCAGAACTCAAAAATAATGTCTTTTTTGAACTTCTGAGGCGATTTTAGGTCGATATAGGGTGCTTGGGAACATTTTAAAAAAGTTGATTTGGGGGGGGGGGGGGTATATGCAAGTAGCGCAAATAGTCTTATGCGTATTAAAAAAGGTCTATTACACTGAATCCTCCGTAGCACCACCTGGATAACACAATCAACTGGGTATCACCATGCGAATGACTCGAGTACGACAGCATATGAAGTGCATCCCTCTCCAAAGAGTATTAAAATCGAGGAGTATGAGTTGGGTATGTTGCGCTTATTATTATAAACTTTTTTGTATAAATACGGAGGGTACTTCGCCGCTTCGCGTCGAAAGACCAGCACACTCCACAGTGCAAGGAATTGGGGTTTTCTGAATATGCACCCCCTGTTCTACGGCTAGAGAACTCATACTCTTTGCAGTGGGGGTGCGCTTCAACTTTTACGCTCGAGTACGACCTGAATATATTAATTTCACCGGTCAAGGAGGGGGGGGGGAGGGCGGCTGTTCTTAATTACCCCTACAACGAAAGTTGCGGCCATAAGTATCATTATCTGAGTTCAACTAACTGGGTACCACCATGTGGGTGCGATCAACTACTACTACCAACAAGTACTAACAATTAGGCCCCACTACCTGTGTACCTCGACACTGGTACCATCACATGGATACCTCTTGATCTCACCCCACTATGATCTGAGTGCTACTTCTTGGTAATAATACTTCCCTACTACCATTTGGATACCCAAAGGGTATTATTTCAGATATAGTTCGATCCCTCATCAAAAGTTGAGTCTACAAAATTTTCCTACACGCTACAGTTCCTTGTCGTTCCTTACAGGGAAACGTCCCTTAAAGGGAAACGTCCCTTAAAGGGAAACGCCTACAGGAAACGGCTTACAGGGAAACGGCCTTACAGGGAA